>JABFAK010000137.1:0-150813 GCA_013266265.1 Fusarium sp. NRRL 66182 | reverse complement strand
AGCTATAAAAAAAAATATAAAATATATTATATAGCTTAATAGTAAAATAACCGGCTAGTAATATATTAAAATTTAGTTTTTAATTTTCTTTATTTAAATAAGAAAATAACCTTTTTTAAGATATCTGTAAAGGGGGGTGTAGTCGGGTTGTTATTTTGGTGGGCCAAGTTTTTTTACGACCGCGTGCCGGATAAGTAAATATGTGCGCTCACTTGTGCATTCTAACATGCTGATTATTCGTACTTTTGAGTCAAGCAAAGTTATGCAGAATGTGTGCTCTCTGTGGTCTGAGTCTTTGCCTATACTGTTTGTATTATTCAGGTCGTCATATCAGCCTTTTACATCGATCGGGAGGACAGCGGAAGATCGAGTGCATAATAGGCAAGACATTTCTAATCAATTTGTAAGATGACGGAGTGAGTCTACAACATGCAGATATAGTGCTTATCCGGGCCCGCAAAGCCAAGCCTCTAGATGGTGTCCGGATAATTCAAGTGGTGATTTGGTGATGGTTCGGTCCTTCGGACTGCGAAACTCGGCCATGACGCTTGCGCGGACGTATACTTTAGTTTGTTGTATTGTATGCGGGAGGTTGTAAGCCGTTGATGACCGGCTGGGCTATGTCAGACGAGCTTACGGTATCAAGCAACATGGACCTCTATTTAAACGACAGCTGCCATCTGTGAAGGAAGTGATGGAGAATCCAAGACAATCAACTCGACTTGGATCTACATACCATTTCATAAACCATCTCACCAACATGCCTCACCACATCACCGTCCTGCCCGCTACTACAAAGGCTGGCCGAGAAACCATCCGGAGTCTTTTAGAAGCTGAAAGCAAACCCATTGTTCGTGGTGTATACCGAAATACATCCAAAGTGCCAGACGAGTTTGCCAAGAATTCAAATTTTGAAGCTGTCCAAGGCGACGTTGGATCAGGCGACAGTCTTGATTTTAGTCGCTCAGACGCTGTCTTTTATATCCCACCTCCCATCTATGATGGAACCGACGAGGGCGACTGGGCGACTCGAACTGCTACGAATGTGAAGAGTGCTCTTGGGAACGCCCCCAGCGTGAAGAGACTTCTTATCCTTTCGGCTATTGGTGCCCAAAACGAAAATGGCATTGTACGTCAAAACAAAAACTTGAAAATAACCATGACGCATTTAACAATGTCTCTACTTTAGGGATATCTTCGGTTGAATTATATCTCGGATGACATCTTGAAAGACGCTGCGCCAGAGGTTCTGATAGTCAGACCCTCGTACTTTCAGGAGGATTTTGCGCCTTTGCTTGATGCGGCCAAAGAAGAACACCCTTCCATTCAGTCTTGGATTACACCTATAGACTATAAAATCCCAATGGTGAGTCGCATCTAGAGATTTCCAAGATTTCATATCAACACTTCACTGTAGGTGAGCCTCAAAGATATCGCCGAATGCTGTGCAAACTCGCTACTTGCCGAGTCTACCAGGCCGAGCCCGCACTATTTCAAACTATTTGGTCCTCGATCCTACAGCTCTATCGATCTAAAAGAGGCAGTTGAGGAAGTCATCGGAAAGCAAGTCGAGTTGAAACTTGTCGAGAGAGACCAACTACCCGAATACTGGAGCAAGATTGTCCCGGAAGCCTATGTGCAGGGCTTTGTGGGTATGACGGCTGCTGGCTTGCCTGGCGGAGTTATTGAAAAGGATTGGGTGTATGATGAGAAAACTGTCCAAGGGAAGCAGGAATTGGTTGATTCTCTACGTAGCCTGTATAGGGGTTGATCGGTCAGTCGATAGAAAAGGAAGATTGGGGATGGGGATGTATTTAGGACGACAATCAAGACGGCTTTTAGGGGTTCTACTCCAAATGTACGCATACTCTTGTTGGTCTTTAGCAACAGAGTTGCGAAATGGCTTCATAGTTTCAATGTAATCTCTGTCGAGACAAAGAACGCATCATACGATCCATCAAACTATACTATCATAGTAATTACCTGAACAAACCCAACTGCCATTGCCATTGTTAATTTATTCGGTATCGAGATGATGTTTGAAGACGCTACACCTTTGGGGTTGAATCCCTTCGCACACGCACTCACACAAGCATCCGCTTCCCCATCACCACTCCCATCACTCGAGCGCGTCTTGTCGCCGGTGTAATACTTATTGTAGCATCGCCTAGCACATCCAAAAGCCCAACAAGAAAGCTTTTCCGCATCGCCGATAACCCAACCATCCAGCTCCCTCTGGCTCCAAGTCCCGTTCGCCCCCAGCAGAGTGGTTCGGCTGCTGTAGGAATAGCCTAGACCTCTTGAAGCACCTTTCTTGAATAGGCTTGTCGATATGCGGATTCGAGATTTCTCGGGTGCCACGTCTGCGGGAATGGAGATGTTGACATGTGTCGTGTCCAGGTCTACTTGGTATGCGAGCCAGCATACTGGGCCCGTTCCCCAGCCTGGCGGTTCTATAGATAGGTATACACGATAGGCGTTGGCTCTCTTGCGGACTTTATCATCTGGCTTGATTCTCTGGTCGATGTTGAGATCCTCGACTTGGTCGGCTGTAATGTTCCTGGGAACAATGATTGCAGGTGAGGCGTAGACCGTTGTGAGGGCTGCCAAGAGAGTGAAGGCGGATAATCTAAGAACGGATGATATCAACTCCATAGTATAGTTGATGAGTGAGGCGTAAAGAAGGAATCCAACGAGAGCTGAGGATTCTGCTTGTGTAGGGGAAAAAAAAGAAGGGGGTGAGATTTAAGGCAGCAATTTCGAATTCTACCAAATTGCCCACCGCGCCAAACCTGACTGGGTAGCCAGATTGATTCTTAGAAAAATGGCAAAGGTTTAATGAGCACATGATCTGTTTGTACCAATACGATAGTTTCAAATCTCAAGCTTGTCTAGTTCTTTAATCGTTTGTATAATATTTTAGCCTTGGACCGTATGATCAACACATAAGATCCAAAACCATTGCATAAATACACTTCGTGTACGATATATGAATGGATCTTCAGATCTCTCCATTTCAGGATATATACATATAATTAACCGCGGATCGAGAGTTGATTAATAATTCCCCGGTATCAAGGATCTAAATGAGCACAGAATTGCAAAAGTCCTGCTGCAGAACTTGGTTATTGGAAAAACACTTCCAGGCCCGACTATTCGCGACCTGCGTCAACCTCCTTCATCCGCAAAAACCTATCATCTATAGCTTGTACAAAAGTCAACTTACACGGAAGGGAATGAAGAGCCGTCCAAAATAAACTCCCCAGGCATAAGCATCACATAGAAGAGTCGTCCACGAATACCTAAAAAACCACCTCAGGGTTCTACCTCTCCTATTCAGGAGCCGTTAAGAGAGTTCCTCCCCAGCTTTGGCATAAATGAATAACGACGCGCAGCTGTATTCCTCGAAACAGAAGATACTGAAGAAGAAGAAGAAGAAGAAGAAGAAGAAGAAGAAAAAGTCAAAGAGCGCAGTGGTTTCAAAATCACATACTTCCCTGGCATCATGTCAGACCAAATCCTCGTACCTCTTCTCCCTCACGGTTGTAGAGTGAATCATGCCGCCCAGAAAATTCTGCTCTCATCGGGGCATGTTTAACTAGAAGCAGGCAAGGGTTTTCATACAATAGTACTCCCCAGTCATGTAGGTAAGTGCCTGCTGTCCACTGTCTAGCTTGAGAAGGACGCCTGTTCTGTCACAAAAAGACAACGTAGTACCTTGCTGTTAGTCGAAGGATTTTCCTACTTTAATGGGGTGAAACCAACACATTCACTGTGATAAAGAGCACAGTTTGGACTCAGAAGGTCCCAGGTATCAGTGGAATGGGTGGTTAAAGCCGCTATGCAGTGAGTTCTAGATGTTCCATAGAATCTTTTGGACCCAGAGTCAGGGCAAGCCAGGTTTCTACTGTTTAAGCCTTGCTGGTTCAAGGTCTTAAGAATTGGCGGATCTGGCTTGCTTCCACGCCCCAATACTCTTGGTGATTTACAATGGTATTCAAAGGCGGACAGCTCCTCCACCATTGTGCGTGGCAAGAGAACTAACCCCTGCCAAACACGACAAATCTTCCAAGTTGGGAATGACTAGCCATATTGGCAAATCATCAAAGCCATGGAAAAACGCCGAAGAACTGTGATTTAATACTGTCTTCTACTATTGAGTTTATACGGTATTATTGAGTGATGTAGTGTAGTGTTGATATAGAAGAGAGATGAGAGTGTGAGAACATTATATGGTGCCTGCTATCACTATCATAAGCAAGCTCGTTGTCAGATGGTTTACTATATTTGTATTAATTAAATTATCATGCCTCAGTAGACGTTTACGTTGACGTCTCTCATCATAGTCTAGTACATTTGATGTGAGCAATTTCCTGATATGGTATCTATCCAAAGCAACATTTTCGCAAACCCGCTACGCCGTCATCATCCGATAAGCCCAAGCCATAAAACGCCTTGCTTTTAAACGGACGATTCGACAACCTCATCCGATATCCTTGTTAGTGATCAAGTGCGCCAAGATGTAAAGAATGTGGTGTGCAGGATTTAGGCGCTCTCCTTGTTAGCGCCGTTGACGACACTGTCCCGTCGGGCAATAACAGACGCCAGAGCAGTATCGTTTTCTGTCTCCTTGTCATCATCCTCTCTAGAGGAATTAGAGGCAGCTGCAGGAGCGGTAGGGGCGTATTTGCTCTTCTGGCGGATCTTGGCACCATACTTGTAAAAGATGAAGGGAATGGGTGCAAGAACAACGGCAACGCAGCCGAGAAGAGTGGAAGCGTACTGGATTCCCATGCCGTCAAACATCTGACGAGCAAACAGGGGGAAACCAGCACCGCAGAGGGATCGCAGAAAAGTGTTTCCAGCGATGGCGGAGGCGGCAAACATGAGATAGGCGTCAACTAGGTAGTTGAGAGCTTGGAGGAAGATAGACATGAGACCGAATCCAGTAAAGAGACCGCTCAGAGTAGGCACAATCCAGTGGATGTCGCTCGTAAATCCAGTCCTAGCAAATGTTAGCCATGCTGTGGTCATTGGGTGTACAGAAACTTACCATCCAAACCAGAAGATACCAATGGCAAAGGACACACCACCAGCCATGACGTTTGGCAATCGCCATTCAGGAATAGGGATGCCGTTGTTTGCAGAAAGCTTGCGGATGTACCAGGGCTGCTGGGCAATGACAGTAGCTCCAGCGATGAGCTGACCCACGATCATGCCAAAGAAACACAGGCCGGACTGGCCAGAGGAGAAGCCGTGAACGCCAACAAAGACCAGAGGGTAGGCGGTAAGGAAGAGGTATAGCAATCCATAGATGAAGCTCATGTAGATGGAGAGCAAAAGAATGATGGGCTCGGTAAAGAGCAGGCGAAGAGGCCGCGAAAAGTTCTTCTGGACAAGCTCCTTGAAGTCGACCTCAATCTCCTCCTGCTTGGCGTGAATACCCCAGTTCTTTGTGCGACGTCGCAGATCGGCGGCTTTGGAGACGAGAATAACGGGAGGATATGTCTCCTCCAGGAAGATGGCATCGAGGATGAGAGCCGCAAAACCCATGATGGAGGCAAGATACTCAGTCCAGCGCCATCCCAAGTGAGACTCAACAATGAAGCCGCCGATGAAGGGAGCGAGAAGAGGACCAGTAAAGACGGACATTGAGAAGAGGGTGATGGCAGTACCTCGAGTACGGTTGTCGAACATGTCGGAGAAGACAGCAGCGACGACAGCAAGAGGGCAAGCGCCAAAGAATCCACTAAAGAATCGACACAGCAGAATAGTCTGAATATCCTTGCCCGTAGCGCAGCCAATCGAGAAGATGGAGAAGCCGAAGATGGAGATGAGAATAGGGAGACGACGACCGCGCAACTCGGAGAGGGGAGCCCAAAGCGAAGGACCAAAAGCAAAGCCGAGCACGTAGAATGTCGTACCCAAAAGCCCGACCTCATCGCCCACATCATACTCGCTCGAAACAACCATGGTAGCGGCAGAAAAGATTGACGAAGTGAAGGCCGACGTCATGGTGGTAAACCCCAGAACAGCAGCAGTGATGAGCTTCTTCTTCAGTGGCCAGTTCTGCGAGTGCAGAGGATCATTGGGTCCATCGAATTCGACAACATACTGCTCCTGCTCAGGCAGCGGAGGCGGATACGGCTTTCCAGCGCCAAAAGCCGGCAGAGGACGGCGTGAGGCGCGCGAAGCTGTGCGGGAGCGAAGGCTGCCTCCGACAGTGGCGTTGTGCTGACTGCGGGCGGTTTGGATCCGGCTGAGTTCGGTGGGATGGCGCTCGAGGTCGTTTTGTGTAGAGATGCGGCTGAGGTTGTTGTTTTGGCTCATGGAGCGGCTTCGTCGACGAGCCGATGTTTCAGAGGAGGAGGAGGAGACGGTCGAGGCGGAGACGACGCGCTCGATTTCATGGCTATCGCGACGCTGATATTGCTGAGGAGACGCTGCGCGCTCGGCGTCTATCAGCTCCTTGTCCACGATGTTGCCAGACATGGTTGCTGCGGTGTAGCTGAATGTTTTGATGAGACTCAATGGGGTCGTATATGGAAGATAACAAGCGAGGCGTCCCGAGCTAATCTGCGGGTAGTCCAGAGTATAACAACGTCAACTTCTACGCTGCCGCTATGTATGACGCTATGGTTTGGCCTGTAATTCGGAGATAAAGTCTGTCGGGAGAGAGACCGAGGATAACTCGCGACGCTAGACGAAAAGCACTAGGGTTTACGATGGGGAACTCGAGTCATTGACTCCAACATGGATAGTAGAAATAGATAGTTATGCTTAGATGAAAAGCTTATTAGAACATGTACGTGCAAGGAGATCAAAGTCAAAATCGGATGGGAACGGGGGTAAAGCCATCTATAAATAATGGCAGGGTCCCGAACACTCTGACTCTGACTCTAACCCCCGTGCCGTTCCCGGTGCCAATCTCTCTTAACAACGCAAGGACCTGAAAGATTAGAAAATAATTAGTAAACTCGCGACTGAAATACGAAACACGAGCAGCGATTGGTAAAAGAAATCTCTGCTCATACTGCAAGCGTGCAACAGCATATCCACTCTTCACCGGAGGTGCCCCACTTGTCTCGGCATCCACGCACGGCACCCGGCGCCGTATCGATATATCCGGAAGCAAAGATGCTAGACCGCCCTTGCTGCGTTAGGGCTCTTGCGATGCAGATACGGCATCACCCGAGCCATCTCGCTCGCTCTCGGCCGTGTCTCCAACAGACGGGGCCGAGGTGTGTTGGCTGTCAGCTGTCTCTCTCCCGGTCTCTAGATGCCAGCAAATCTGTTTATAAAGACTAGTCTGTCTCCATTCTTGGGCTTCAAAGTTCCAGTCTATCTATGTACCTGATCAATAAATAGCCCCCTGTTGCCCCGCCGTTGTCGTAGATCCATAGGTTTTATTCAAGCGTCCGAGATTGACCTTATCCAAGATGCCCCCTGAGTGCGCAAGGAGGCTTAAGCACTGGCTGACCTTTGCTCACACGTGTATTTTGCATTTTCGGCTTATCTCTTGAACATTTGACAAACCGAGCAGTGCTCTTTGCCCATTATTAATTCCATGGTCCATACTCTCTCGCTCATTAAAATAGATCAAAAGCAAGCCACTGCAGGGAACCAACCGGCCGAGCGGTGCCGACATGGTTCCACATTCACGCTTGTTCCAGAAGCTTAGACATGCATGGTGATGCAACTTTTCGGAGTTGGCGACCAGGTGAACAAACCAAATCCGTTCCGGCATTTCTAAAGGCATTTCTTCTTGTCACCAAAAGGCCGCTGTTTACCGTGTGTAAGCCGCTTCATTCTCATCAACACCCATGGGAGAAGACTCTCGATCCTGCGGCCAAGATGTAGAAAATTCTTCACATCACTCGTTTACATGCTACATCAGGCACATGTCAGAAATTTAAATTTCCATCCATGGCATCATCATCTCCATGTTCTAAATAAGCATGGATCATCAAACTCCCCAACCGTTGTCGAGCAAAGCTGTCGCTTCTTCGAGACTCAGCCCTGCTGTCTCGGGATAAATGCGCCAGACCAAAAAGTAGCCAATACCACATATTATCGCGTAAAGAACGAATGTCCATGACGGGCTCAACAGATCCATCAACGGCAAGAACGTCAAGCCCACGACGAAATTGGCAGCCCAGCTTGTCGCTGTTGCTGCTCCGCTGCCAAGTGACCGAACGCCCAGCGGGAACAGCTCGCTTTGCATCCACGGCACGTTGCCCAAGCCCAGTGCGTACGCTGCAACGTATACCATGATGCTCACGAGGATGGTGAGGGCAGCAATCTCGTGTCCAGAAGTAGCAGGGGGCTCGTCAGCCTTCATGTCTACCCCTGCCGCCAGCGACAAGAACGAGAAGCCGTAGGTTGACAACAGGAGACCAGCGATCATGAATGGGATCGAACACAAGAGCACCCTCCTTCGGCCAATGCGATCGACGAGCCCTAATGCAGCGACCGTGCCGAGAAAATTGGTGACGGCGACTACCAACGAGGTCAGTGTAGGGCTTTGGAAACCCACGACGGTGAAAATGGTTGCCGAGAAGTACATTAGTGAATTCTGTTGATGGTTAGCCATTTGCAATATTCGTAGTCCTCATCATCACTCACAAAGCCGCAGAGCTGTTGCAAGCCTTGGAGAAGACATGCAATGGCTAACGCCCTCCGGTTTCTCCCTTCGCTGAACAGGGCCTCGAACCCTCCTAGCCACGTCCACCAACCAGAAGATGGGTGATCACGCAACCGCTGTGCCTCGTACTCCTCGCGCGCCTCCAGCTCAATCTCCTTGATGATTGTATCTGCGTCATGTTGCAGTGCGTCGCCGTTCACCCGTTGAATAACATGCTTGGCCGTGTCAGACCTGCCAACCATGACAAGCCATCGCGGTGTCTCGGGCATAAACGCAATCATGCCGCCTTGCAATATGGCAGGCAGAGCACCCAATCCGACCATCCACCTCCAGCCTGTCGCTTTAGAACCATATGTTGAAAAGCCCCAGCCGATAACGTAGGCAATCACCTGGCCCAGCGTGATAAACATGATGTTCACCGTCACCAATCGTCCGCGGTGCGCCGCGGGCGCGATCTCAGCAATGTACAGAGGAACAACGAAGCTAGCGGCTCCAACTCCCGCACCGATTATACACCGCCCAGCGACCATCATTGGGACTGTAGAGCACCATGCTTGTAAGAGGGCGCCGGCGATGAAAAGGATGTCGGCGTAGAGAATAACGTGCTTGCGTCCGAGTCGGTCGGCAAGGATAGATGAGAACGGCGATATCAAGAGTGCGAAGAGCGACGTGGACGAGGTAATGATCGATTTGTCCATCGAGGTCAGTTCGCGGTTCGAGAGCGACGTGCCTATCGACACGAGTGTGGCCGACACAACGCCTGTGTCATCTACGGATTGTCGGTCAGCCTGAAACCAGAGAATGAAAACAGCAACTCAAAGCCTCACATCCAAACAAAAGACCGCTTATGCCAGCAGCAAAGGTCAATGCCAGCACAAACAGACTGGGCATCGGGCTCCCCGTTTTGTCGGCTTCGGCGGGAGATTCTTGGGCGGCATCATATTCGAGCTCCTCCTCGTCGCCATGGCCCGCAATCAGCGGCGCTTGGGAGCTGTCCATCCTATCGCTTTCAGACATGCCGTTGAGCCTCTATGAATAGCCTCAATCTGATTCCATGAGGCTGTGTTGCCTGGTCATGAGAGGAGACCCGAGGGCGTCGTAGATTCGGGTCCTTATGATGGGTGATCAGCGCCCCTAGTCACATGGGTTGTTGCTGAGATCTAAACTAGTACCCTGTGGTTAATGCAAGACTTGATCGTGCGGGTAATTTGTGGGCTAGATCAAGTATAACTCTAACTTTCATCCCTGTTCCCTGCCGATAACTCCGCGTAACTGAGGTACATGACTAAGATCCGTGTCGTGTTAACTTCCTGGGTGTTCTCAACAAGCCCTTAATTCACCAAATTCATGCCCTTCAGAAAGTAGTATGTGTATACAGCTGCCACACCAAGCGGCTGAAGCACCCACGGCAGCCGATGCTTCACGTGCCTGCTCATAGACTTGGCCATGACAGTCTTTGGAGCTCCAGGTGTATACATCCAGTCTTGCAACAGTGACCAAGTCAATTCTTGGACTGGGCCAACGCGGGCAAACATGATCTCTTCGAACTCTTTGATTGCCTTGTCCAACGCCTCATCATCCTTAGCAGATCCCCCGTTGATGGCCCTTGCAAGTAGCATCGCGTCGTCAAGAGCCTGATTCACACCTTCGCCAGCATAAGGTGTCATGAGATGTGCTGCGTCTCCGATCAGTGTCAGTCCTGGCTTGTGCGTCCATTTGCCGCGAACTGGAAGCATGTAGAGAGATCGTGGATTGCATCGTCCGTCCGCCAGCTCCAGCGCCTGTTTCAGTCGGGGGTCCCAGTCTTTGTATCTGGTGTTGAGTAGTGCCTGTGCCGTCGCCTCTAGGTCGTGGGGATTGTAGCCGCATTTTTCGGGCTTCATCCATTCTGGGTCTTCCATCGCGTAACCGCAGTATATGTTCAGGCTGCCATCGCCCATTTGTTGAATAGATGTGCGGTTGCCATCTGTGCTGGCAAAGACACTACCGCGGTTGACAAGTTTGTATAGGTCGGGGGCCCTGTTTTCCGCATCTGTGACTTCGAGCTCATGCATGGCGATACCTGCATACTCTGGTACTAGGCCCGGGTCGATCTCCTTTCGTACTTTGCTCCAGGCGCCGTCAGCACCAACGATAAGATCAAATCCATCGACTGTGGTGTGTTCAAAGACAAGTGTCCGGCCTTGAACCTCTTTGAGATGGTATCCCCATTTGATCATGCCCTCAGGAAGTGACTTTGATAAAAGTTCACGGAGACTAGAGCGGTCGATCTCGGGTCGTTCCTCAATCTGGTTATAGCGGCCCTCTGCGTTTCGAATCAGGTGGTACTCGAGGTCTTTATCTACAATGGCCATGTATTGTCCATCATATCGAGCGTGTCTGAGGAACTCGTCCCAGAGCTTGGCTTCCTTGAGGGCTGCGAGGCCAGTAGCCGTGTGCAAGTCGAGAGTGCCACCTTGACCTCTGAAATTGGGATGAGCTTCTCCCTCAAAGACGGTGACCTCTGTGCCTGCGAGATGAAGAAGTCTCGCTAGCATACAACCTTGAGTATGTTAGTGAATGGTCTTGGTCAATTGGAGGACGAGTCTCTACCAGCTGGGCCAGCACCAATGATTGCAATCTTGCGGTTGCCCATTGCGAAGCTCAATGTCAAGGAGAGGGCAGTAGAGATGAGAGAAGCGTATCGGGAATATCTCTGTCTATCTCAGACGGTGATGATATGGGTTGCATTTACCACGATGGAGTTGTCGCGATATTTCAAATATGTAAAGCCATCTCAGTCACAGGCAGTTTGCTTCATCGTGAAGGTTTGCGCTCTACAACCACATAAACAGCCATCACTAGTTCTCACCCGAAGCTAAAGAGTCTAGCCTACATCCCGACGGGTAGGCCGGTCATTGAGTTCAGCCCTGGTGAGTGCCTCATACCCGGACTGTCGAGTTGTAAGCCAATTGCCTAGCGAATGCGAGGACCAGCCTTGCGCGTAGTCACCTACACTACAGTAAGAAACAACGTTGCACCCTTCTTAGTCGATAACTTGGTTACAATACACAGCTGGATCCTCCCCAGATGATGCTTCAACTACTTGTGGTGGTGATGTCAGAGGCTGGATGCCACGTTCTGTCGGACTGAGGCGATGCAGTTAGTCGTTCAGTTCGAACAGCTTCCCATTTTGCGAAGAAGTGCGCTATTAGCTGATTTGTAAAAATAGGACTGGCGTTGTATTGGCTCTACAGTATCGATACAATGAACGGAGTAGGAAGCTGATGCAAAACTCCGTCCCCGGTCGGTGCAAGTCAGGGAGTAGTCTATAGGTTTCAACACCACACTTCGCCGCATCGGCAGAAAAGAATTAGTAAACCATGCTCTCACATTTTCTAACCATAAAATAGCTTTGGCTTGACAAAGGCCGTAGAGGCCTCATATCTTTCTGGAACTTCTTCGCCCGTGTTTCATGTTTAATTTTTAATGGAAGTACTACGTAAATAGCCATTGGCAAGAAATGGGCAACCTCTAGACAGAGTTGCACGAAATAATACACCACATAATTAACCAAGACAAATATAACAACTTGTCAACAATAACTTTGTTGAGTTTTGCATACTGCGGACTGCGTGAAACTAAAGACATGTATCATATCAGAGCATATAAATTGCGCAGCTGGCCTTGTACTTTGCTGGCAACCTTCTGACTCCTTGGAAACAGTTTCTCTTACTTACTCTCCAGATCCATCCCCAAGATTGAACAAAACGGATATTCGGAGTCCAACTAGGCCAGAGCGCTTATGGCTATCTTTGCTCACAGAGATACGTGACATGGTCTTGACAGAAACCGCGCGCCGAACATGTCCCAAAAAAGAACGGCCTTTTCTGGCATCTGCTTGCACAGAGTGGCAAGATTTTATTGAGCCTATCACTTTCTTCAAATTGAGGTTGGAGGTATCTGATCTCGACTGCTTTGGACGTACTCTTTCACGACGAAGAAGCGGGTTTGTACACCACATCTGCCTAAGCATTGAGTTACGAAAGTATAACCAGGGTTTTTAACACCCTGAATCGGGGGAACATAGCACTGGGCACCTCGGATGTCCAGCGAGATACAGACACTTTGGTTCGTCCTCAGTGCTTGGGAGCCTCACATTGGAGATGAACACATACTCTCCTTCGGACTACAAGCTTTACCCCCAGACCCTTTTCTTATCTAGCGATTATGTTGAGGAAGATAGGGGGACACCCCGCTAAAATTACCTTGGAAGTGTATATAATCGCCAGGGCCATAGCTGGTCTTGCCGTCGAGAAGTTGAAGGTGTTCCACTGCCAGTTTCGAAGCAGGTCTTTAGATATCTCAACTTTGAACTTGGAAAACCACTCCCTCAGATTTAGGCCGTCACCTCATTCATTATCCGCCTACAAATCTGACGTTGCATTTCACAATTAACGCTCAGAATGCTCTTCGCCAGCTGCAGTCGTCTAGAGCATACATCCTACAAGCCATGGAAGCAAATCAAACCTGTACACCGATATACTCGTGATATAGGCCTTGCCGACACTGTGAAAAGTGGTCTTCCGGATAATATAAGCAGATTGATGATATACGAGGACTCCTACGACGTTTATGATCCATCTTTCCATCCGTATCTCCATTCAGGCGGACCTGATACCCCTTCCACTGGACGACTTCGCACGGCACTTGCATTTAAAAGCCGTGATTGAAAGCATCCTGCCCTCTCCTTCACTATCGATGCCGAACAGTTCTTTCGACGGTGTGATCAAACATGGACGTGGCAACACCTAGAATCTGGCGCTCACATCAAAACTCTTCAAGGATCTCAAAAATAGTAAGCAGATTGAAGAAATATTATGCCTAGTCGCAGTTATTGCACATAAAATTCCCAAACTACAGGTACTCGTGCTCTGGAGCGGCGGGAAGAGACAGGCCTGTGCCTTTGTCTATCGTAGAGGCATAAGTAGTGCTTCGACCACTTGGCGCAGAACGTAGCAACTAACGTTAGAGCTGAGTCTCGATGTGCTAAGAACATGGTGAGCTCTTGCTTACGATATAGATTTTTCCAATCTGGAGGTGAAGTATGAGTTGGTTCAAGGGGCTATAAAGACCCACGGAGATGCAATTCATCGTCTAGATCTGACCTGTCAAGCAGTCGAGCCTGCACCACTCTGACAGGTCCGAAAGGAAGGGGATGGTTTAGAACCTTGATATGCTGTGTCTCCACCTTGGCTTCATTCCTTTGACAATATGATATTTACAGCGAAGAAGGGAGGTTTGGTGGCTGAAGGGCGGAAAGCCGCTTGCTTAGGTGTGGGAGGGCGTCTCGTAGACCACAACGTTATGCCCTCGAGTTGGCTGGTTAACTTGAGTACACTATGGAGAGGCTAGGGGTCGGTTTTCGTGAGCTTGTGACGTATTTTTCGCCCTTTTCACAACATGTTAGCTCCAGTCGTGTTCAAATTCCTTAGCCCCATGTAGGAGAGTATTTGATAAGGCTCTTACTTTGATGGATATATGAGGTCAGCCTTTGCCCTGATGGTCATATTAGTATCCGATAACCCTAGATACTCGTACTGGCCCCAGTATAGAAGCTTTGGCCCGTCTGGGCTTCTTCAACGCCTGTGTAGGGTTTAATTGTTGGTTCTGCCAACCCTCAAATTCATCCTGGGCTGATAGGGTAGCAGTTTCGAGAAGCTCTTATTGGGCCCGCACTGAAGGACCAGGCCACGAGAGGAAATCATGTCATGGCAAAATATACTGGTCGGAGTCTGATTCTTATCGTACAAATCTCTACACGTCTTCAGAAACCGAGAAAGCCTAGGAAGGGATAGAAAGAAGGATGAATAATGAATATGCCAAGATGTGATGCTGGTGGCACGTGCGGATGCAGGGGTTCACGCGGGCAGAATGGGTCCCGTCAGTGATGAGGTGCTGTTACGGGCCGCTGGACAGGGCATCACCACCTGGAAAGGGCATCATCCAGTACACTAAGGCACTTGCTCTACAACCTTCCCCTACCATCCATCTTATCTTTCCCTCCTCCATCGTCAGTCACCTCAGCCTCGGCACTTGCGCTCTATCGACCTGGACCTCTTTCTTGCGCCGCTGTTTGTTCGTCTACTCCTCCAACGCCGACTTCGCGATCCGCTTCTCTCTCTGTCGCTCGGTTCTGATGATGCGTCTTGCCCCTCGAAGGCCGCCAATCCCATCATTAACGTAAAATCCGACTCAGCTTGATTTCCAACTTATCCGCCCTGCAACGGAGGCTGCCTCTTGTCGCTCTCCCACTCTACCGCCGTCGGCCACGTATTTCGTAGTCGCGAATACCCACACATAACATCATCATAGCCCGCCATGCAAGCTCCGTCATCCGGTTCGCAACGCGCCTTTGCCCATCGTCGCTCGCCCGGCGCTGAGCCTGGGCCACCACCAAATGTTCCTGTTCGGTCCATTTCCCCGGCGCTCCAGGCTCGGGCATCAAGCGCATCCGCAAGATCTACTCAGTCAACCAGCTCTCGCAGGATGAACCGCGAAGTGAGTAACCGACGTGGGCGAACGTGTGCCCCTGCCCTGCCCAGCCCAGCCCTGCCCCACGTCCATGCCCAATGGCAACATGCTGACCTTGTCTACTCTCTCTAGGGTTCCGGCAGCGGCTCCAATATGCCTCTATCGCAAATCGAAAAGAGCGTTACGCACCTCCTCGTTGCAACGAAGCAGCTTCTCGAAACCTTGACACAATGGTCGCGCGGCCAAGCTACCGACAGCCAGGTGTCGGATGTTTATGTGCGCCTGGGCTACGAATTCAACATGGCTTGTCGCGCATTCACTGCTATCCACGTTGATACTTCCGACCTTGGCAATGTCCCCGATCTACTGCGACATATACTGGAGGCAACTTTGAGCCAAGAGGCCAGCTCTGAGAGCTTGGAGAAATACTTGCCCAGGATCCGTGACATTATTATCAATCTGCTGCATGGCCTGAAGCGCAAACAACAAAAGCTCCGCCAGAAACAAGCTCGAGAGCGCGATGGCCATGCACCTCCCGACAGAACAACCAGTGTCAGCACCGTCGGCAGCGGCAACAGCGGGCTCACAAATATGCTGGAGGAGGGTCTAGAGAATGGCTTTCAGCCCGAACCGCAACAGGACCCTCTACCTCCAGCGGATACTAGCACCAACCAATCTCCGCGTCGCTTCAATGCTCAGCGCGAGCAGTCTCGAGCATCCGTTGCGTCAGAACAGTCTTCGCTCTCCAGCAATACGATGCAGAGCATGCCGGTTGTGCCACCCTATCCAGAAGGCGAGAACGCAATCCCTACAGGGCCCGCTGGCGGAGACTTGAATATCGACTCGTTCCCTCCACCTCCGCCTACTCCGCCCGACAATACCTCGAGCGCTCTTGCAGCTCTGCAGAAGGGTGGAGATCTTGAACGACGAGCATCTCGCAGATATTCTCAATACCAGATATCAAAACATCTAGGAGGAGCCAACGGCGTCCCAATCCTCCCCCCACAAAACTCACCCGTGCCGAATCGAGGAAGAAAGGAGGTTCGAGAATCACTGCGCGCGGTACAAGGCAGACAGTCTATACGTCACAACCGCAATGGCTCGAGCCAGTCTTTTCGGGCCACCCCTGCCGAAGCCTCTCCTAGAAGGATACCGAGCAGTGTTAGTGAAGAACCTCCAGCAGCAGAGCTACCGGCAGCAGAAGAGAAGCCCGCTGTTCGAACTCCGGATGATGCATACGCAGCCAGCGCGACGCTTAGTGGGCCGCCCGTTGATCCTGTATTTGACCAAGATGAGAATAACGCGGCGGTAACACCGCAAGCCGAGAAACCCATGGCCGAGCCTGAACCTGCACCTGCACCGACACCGCAGAAGAAGCCTGCTGAGACGTCGTATTTCCAAGATTCACCTCCTCCGACGCCTACAAAGGACCTCACCTTGTTCCTCCAGTACAAGTCCAAGGTAAAGAAGTTTGTTTTACCGGAGGGCCGGGCCGAACTTACAATCGGACGACTGCAGCTTGCCTTCATCGAGAAGTTTTCTTGGAATACTCAGCACAATGGCGCAGACCTGCCTGAAATCTATATCCAGGATCCCGTTTCTGGTGTACGACACGAACTAGAGGATCTCGCGGATGTCAAAGACCGCACTGTTCTGGTTCTTAATGTCGAGGCTCTTGATGAGGTCAAGAGGCATATTGATGATGGAATTGCATCCCTAACCGAGATTGTTCGCGATGTCAAACAGACAGTGACTGACCAGGGCGCGGCCATTCAACGAGTATCAGATCGACAACAAGAAGCGGCAAACGAGATGGCTCGATTGGCATTATCACCCGCACCAGCGGCTTCCGCCACTGACGGAACGAAAGTTCAGGCCAGCTCAGGTCGGAAATTGGACAGTGGCCAGCTTGGAGAGCTGCAGAGCCTCCGACGTGATCTTGCTGTTTTGCGCCAAACTTATTCCAACTTTCAAGCCGACATCCAAGACTCGATGTCTACCATTCGCACCAAGGCTGCTAATGTGAAGGTTGCTACAGCGAAGGCGGCCATACCCGATATCGAAGGCGATGCTGGCTACACATACGTTACCAGTGGCCGAAAGCAACTCAACAGCGATTCTGACCGATTGGTTGGAAAGGTGGACGACCTCCAGGACCTCATTGAGGATCTACGAAAAGATGTGGTGCACCGTGGTGTCCGACCGCTACCACGACAGCTGGATGCTGTTGGCAAGGATATTTCAACTTTATCCAAGGAGCTCAAGAGAATGGAGGAATACATGGATCAGGAGAAACCCATCTGGACCAAGATCTGGGAGAAGGAGCTTGAGGATGTGTGTCAGGGTCGTGACGAGCTTCGCCTTATGGAGGATCTTTTGGTGGATCTGCGAGACGATTTGGAAAAGGCTTCGGAAACATTCACCCTCGTGGAGCAGGCTACCAAGGAGCAGATGAAGGACAACGGCACAGGGGCAAGTGCAGGAACCGCACGACAATTCTCCAAAGGTCTTATCAACCTCGGCAACAGTGCCGATCAGAGCGCAGCCAAGGAGGGCGTCCTTGGTGAAGTTAGGGCTCTGCAACCCAACCACGAAGACCGTCTAGAAGCCATTGAGCGTGCGGAGAAGCTGCGCCAGAAAGAGTTGGCAACACGCCGTGATAACCCCCTGCACCAAGAAATCCGCAACTTTGTGGCAGATGGCAGACTGAAAAAGTCGGGCGGATTTGAGGAGGTTGAGCGCGCACGCAAAGCCAAGGACGATCGCATTCGGAGAGAAGTTTGGGAGCGCCAAAACGGCATCATCCCCGAGGACCCCATCGGCGAGGAGGAGGGTGATGAGGCGCAGTTTGAAGAGTTTGAAGACGAAGGGTCGGACATTCCTCCACCACCGCCACCAAAGGACGACGATGATGAACCGGATCAGCCGAATGGTGCATAGTCGCCTCGGAAGTCACACTTGTACAAATTCCGTTATGCCTGGATGGGCTTCTCGTATACTACGTTTATGGAGACGATGGCTGGGAAGAGAACTAAACTATGTCTTATGCGAAATTGTTTGAACGCGGTGCATGTGGAATCACGGTTATGGATGGACTTGGGATGGACTTGGGATGGATATATGAGACTTGGGCCAACATTTCTTAACTTTTGCCTCTTCTTTTTTTCGATATTCTCGTACTTGGCTTTTACTTGGTAGTTTTTAGTCGGGGTTTTGGCTTCATAGCGGAGGCGAATGGGGATATATACATCTGTTTCTGACCGTGCATGCATCGAGTCGGTCCGCCGCTTAGTGATATATCATTGGAAAGTTTGCACTCTGCAGACAGTTTCAACACACAAGTTATTACCATGCTTGGCAGGACTGTCTATCGTTAGCGGTGTATCACCATAGAGTCTAGTTCCTCCCCAGAGTGCCTAACTTGTTATAGTCCCATTCTGGGCATAAGCTTCAGGTCCGAGCCTGACAACCCTATGCTTCTTCAGGAAGTGCCAGGCCAGACATGTAGTCACCGGTTACGACTCCCTTGTAGTTGAAGTAAACTCAATCTAGTTGGTTTAAAGCCGGTCACTGGTGGACGTAGAATTATTCCATTGGCTACCCAGCAGTGTACCCCTGAACCTGGCAACTTAGGAGCGGCATGCTCCGTGTTACCCAAATGAGCTGTAGAGACAGGTTCGATATCGGGTCAAAGAGCTGTTTCCAGCCAACAGGTCGTACTCTTCTTGAAGACAGCTACAGTAACCGTGCTCAAGGTGGTAAAATGACAGGACCTACGGATAAGTTGGGCCAAGTCGGCTGGAGATAAAGGGGTGTTGTAAGGGTGGAATAAGCTTGTATATAAGCATGTATGCCCGCACCCACAACGTCGTCCATGACCACTGCAACTCGCCCTGAATTCTCCATCGACTTACACGGCCAATATGCGGTTTACACTCCTCTCACTCCTGGCCTCTGCTGGCTCCATAGTCCAGGTCCATGCCCAGGTCAAGGGCTCAGCGACCGGGTTCGCCGCCGGCACAACTGGCGGTGGATCAGCCACTCCTCAGACTCCATCAAGTCTTGCGCAGTAAGAAGACCAAAGACGCTCATCGGATTCGTTGATTATAACACTATGCAGGCTCAAGACCTGGCTCGAGGATGGCACTCCCCGCGTCATCATGATCGACCGAACCTGGGACTTTAGAGGCACCGAGGGTAGCACAAACGGCCGCTGCTGCAACGACAACCGCACCAGCAAGTGCCCTGGCGGCACGTCTCAGGGCCAGCCTTATATCCAAGACACTTGCGACAACGGTGACATGATCTCGTGCACCTACGACAACGCTGCTCGCAAGCCCATCGAGGTCGGCAGCAACAAGAGCATCGTTGGAGTCGGCAACAGGGGCGCTATTCGTGGCAAGGGTCTGCGAGTCCGTGGTGGAAAGAGTAACGTCATCATCCAGAACGTCCATTTCTACGACCTCAACCCCCGCTACGTCTGGGGAGGTGATGCCATCACCATCGACGGCGGAGACCGCGTCTGGATCGACCACTGCAAGTTCTCCCTCGTCGGCCGCCAGTTCATCGTCACAGGCTGGGGTGCCGCCGGTCGAGTAACCATCTCCAACAACGAGTTCGATGGCAAGACTACCTGGTCCTCGGGCTGCAACGGGAAGCACTACTGGTCGCTGCTCCTCATCGGCGAGAGGGACCAGTATACCTTTGTCGGTAACTGGCTTCACGACCTGTCCGGCCGTGCTCCCCATGTCGGCACCACCAACACAAACAGCCAAGTTGTATTCCACGCCGTGAACAACTACTTCCAGAACATTGACGGACACGCCTTTGACATTGACGGCAACACCTGGCTTCTCATCGAGGGCAACTACTTTGAGAACGTCAAGACTCCCATTACAGCTGATTCGCTTAACAAGGGTGGCAACGTCTACGTCGTCAACACCGTTGCCCAGGCTAGCGGCTGCTCTGGTCCCATCGGTAAGATCTGCGAGTGGAACCGTATTGCTGGCTCCAGCGGTGCTCTCCCTACGCTGACCAGCTCTGCTGCTCTGTCAAGACTGGGGCAGACCAAGAGCAGCGTTGTCGGCCACAGGCCCGTTGCTGATGTCCCAGCCTCGGTCCGCGGCAATGCTGGTATTGGCCGTATTTAAAGCGTGCAAGACGCTGCTTCTGTTCACTGCACATATTGTAGAAGCATGTACGTATATAGAAACACATACATATCAAAGTTTGCCGTTTGGAAACGTATGCAACGTTGTCGCTTAATCCTTCTAGACCTGACTTGTGGGTGTTGCTATAGATCATGATCCTAACAGCGCAAGCTTCTTCATCCCATTCACAACAGGGGGCTCTAGCTTCTTCCCCTGTCCCGCGACAAAGTCCTGCAGCACCGCATCACCCCCTGTAGCATGCCATGCAGGCTCACCCTCGTTCTTCTGCTGGGTCTCTGTCTCGGTTACGCTGAACACCTCCGCCACAGCAGCAGTGCAAGCCTCAGACACTTCAGCCATTAGAGCCTCTGCGGCACGCGCTCGCTCAGGCATGTTTCTGCGCACGAGGGCAAAAACAAGACGCTCTGTATCCGGGGCGGTGGCACTGACGCGCTCGATCAGACGGCGTATACTGTTGACGAGGTATTCTTCTTCATAGACTGTTCCTTTGCGTCCACGCGCACGCTTCTTCTCCTCGCGCTTGCGGTTCTTGCTCGTTGCACGGCTGACGCCTGTTCCTACGGTTCCCACACTACCGGCCTTGCCCGTGTAGCGCGTAAAGAGTGACGCACTGGTGCTCACGCGCGAAGAGGCAGCCACAGAGACGTCGTCAGGAATATCCATACCGCCGGCGCGGTCGCCCTCATAGAATGCGAGGGGGTCCTCAATGGCCTTGCGACGGAGCTCAGCTACACGGGGAACCTGGGCCTTGAGCTGGGCTTTGCAGTCGGCGAGGAATTCGGTTGTTGTACCTAGGGCGTCGGCAAGGCCGGTGTCGACGCTGGCAGTGAGAAGGTCGGGACGGTTGCGTTGGACGACGAGGCGTATAGCATCAGCGAAGTGGTAGCCCTTGCAGAGACAGCGAACAGCCATGCCGATGGCATCAAGGTACTCGAGATGAATGGTGGCAGCAGAAGCATACTCCTTGGCTTCCCAGAGCGCGTCTGCGAGGTTGCTGGCAAGGTCGGACATGGCGTCGGTAGACATGGGTGGCTGCTGCTGTGCTGCGGTGTAGAGACATTCCTGCCAGCATGTAGCACCGGCGGTACGGTAGCAGCTGGTTGCTTTGGCATAGTTCTCGAGGGACTCATAGGCGAGACCTGCTTCGCGATGGGCCGAGGTGGACTCGAGATGAGCGGCGTATGCGGCTGTGAGGTCACGCAGACGAGGAGCATCATAGCGATAGAGACGCAGGGCATCGTGGTATAGAGAGTGTCTGGTGGTGTATGCAAGTAGCTCGTCAAAGACGTTGAGTGTTTGAAGGTGACCGAGAGCCTTGACGCGACGTTCAAGGTGGTCATCAATTTCGAATTGACGACGTAGCTCAGGAAGAGAGTGCAAGTTTTGGATAAAGGGGAGATATTCGCGAGGATCGCGCTGGGACTGCTGGGCGACAAGGAGGGCGAGGTCAAGGTTATAAAGACCGAGCGCATTCTCGTACAGGCGGTTAACGTCGACCAAGAAGCAGATGTGCTCGACCGCCTTTTCGGCAATCTTCTCGTCCTCTCGCATGAGTTCTGCGACTAGGAGGAGGCCGTCGTCGAGGGCTGGCGGTGACTTGCAAACATGCGAAGTAATGACGTTTTGAAGATTGGTGGCCTTGCGGCTTTGTAGGGCGTTGAGAAGTGCATCACATACGGCGTTCACCTTGGCCGCGGAACCCCTTGGCGCAGGAGGTAGGTCAGAGGGAGCGAGATCAGTGCCCAGAGCCTTTGGGCGCTTTGTGTCTTGATACATGGTTTGGGTGACGTCTTCGGCGCTACGTTGGGTCAGTCTGTTTCTAATCACCATGCCCGAGGGGCTTACCGAAGAGAGGAGAGGAACAGATCGATGTGAGTGACGTCTGGGATCTGGTCAAGGAGCAGTCCAACGTTGGCCAGGAACTGCTCTGGTTGATGGTCGTAAAGAATGTTCATGTCAACACGCTGCGTTCGGCAGTATGAGAATGCTCGCGCATAGTTCTTTTCGTCGATGAGGCTACGAATACCAGCCACGACCATTGCTCGAGGGAAGACGGTCTCGAGATTTCCACGAGGCATCTGAAGCACAATGCTCATGTTGGCAGGGATAGCAGTGACAAGTCGCGATCCGCGCTCGACGCTGCGGCAACGCTCGTCTGTCTCAGGGTCATCTGCCGGAGTCTCAAGCTCTGAATGATGTTAGTACTGGCCAAGAAATAGATGGATGGCTTGACTTGCCATCGACGTCGGCCGAGAGATGAACGAATTTGACCAGGTGGTTGTTGGTAGTGAAGATGAGATGGCTGGGTGTGATGGTGAAAGAGGTACAGTTCTTTGCCAGGAGTCGAGAATTTGCATATATGTGACCGTTGCGGGAGAGACCAAAGGCAACGATCTCGTCGTCAACCTTGCTAATCTCAAACCAGGGCAGCTGTGTTTGAAACTGAACGGGAAGAATTTCGTTGCCAGCATGGTTGATTTGGAACAACTTTCCCGAACTATCTTGGCCGTAACCCTCAAAAGTGTTGTCATCCTGGTAGCTAGCCGTAGCAACTAGAAGTTCTCGAGAGTCGACTGTTGTGGTGGTCGGCTCGCCCTCGCTGCCAGCCTGCACAGAGCGCTGAACGAACCCCTTTTCTTCTTCGTAGCCGAAGTAGTGAAAGCTGTTGGCAACTGCAGCAATTCTCAAGAAAGCGCTGTAACCAGGGCTTGCTATCTCGTCAAAGGCAACCTTCCATGAAACTTGTGGCTTGATAGACCTCCCATTCTTAACTGGCCATTCGTACACATCGATGCCCTTTCGGTGCAGGATGGCAAAGGAGGTGTTGTCTTGTCCAAATGCGACGTCAGCCACCGATGCAGAAGCAGTGATCTCGTACATTGACATGGGGGGTGGAATGTTGACTGTCCGGAATGGGGTCAACTTGACCGTCTCGCCGTCAATCACCGCAACAGCGCCGTTGCCGTGTGGTGGATGGCATGATCCTCTTGCCGTGTAGAAGATGTTCTCCGCGACTAGGACATTGCTTGTCGACGCAACAGCAAAGCGCAGAGCCTTTTCGGGGTGCCATGATAGACATGTTGAATCTGGCTCAATGGGAATCTCTTGCTTGAGATACCAGTGGTAGTTGCCCATAGTCCACAGCTGTACCATATCTCTGTAGATGACTGCCAGGGCGGTAGAGTCCGAGTTCCACTCCAGACGTATCTTCTCATGAGCCTCCACCGGCCCAGCGGGAGATCGAAGCGTGAATTCTCCGTGTCGCAGGCCGTTTCTCTCAAAGAACGCCACGTCTATCCGATCAGACAACCGCTGAATGCCAGCCATCAAGTTTCCAGCTGGTCGCCAGCTCAGAGCACCCTCGAGACCATCAACCGGCTCGCTTGCGCTGTCTAGTTCGCCTTCACGCGAGTACACCCGAATAACACGGCGAGACCCCTCTTGTACTGAGTTGATAGCCACATAAGCACCGTCTCCTCTCCAGCTAATAGTTGTTGAACCGTCCTCGCAGGAACTGGGTAATCCCTCGTCGACCTTTTCCGGAATAGTAGGATCGCGCATGGCCTTTGCGCCTCGGCCCTGAAACTGCGTCTCCTTCTTTCCCCAGCCCACTGAGACGTGCTTGGATGCGTTGAGATCCTCGGCTGTCAGTGTGATCTCTGCGACAGGGTCGAATGTTGAACCCATGAATATGACGTTGTTGGCCTTTGTGACAACGATAAGTAACTCCTCGTCGGGAGACCATCGCGCAGCAGAAATGCCAGCGTCAATGGAGCCGACAATTTCGATGTGGGCATCCTGGCCTGAGAATTCATCCTCCTGGACGGTGACGATGTCGCCGCCTTCGAGGACGAGACAGGCAGTTGCTGAGCCGCTCAGATATTGTAGACTGACGACTCTATCAACGAGGAGATCTGGTGTTGGACTGGGTGCATCCCAGCTGGCCACCGTTCGAACAGAACTGATAATGGTCAGAATTTGTATGTATAGGCATATTTTAATAATGACCTACATATCTTGATCTCCGGCGATCCTTAGCAACTCGATACCACTACTCTCCTCTGTCGGTCCAGCTACACAAAGAACCTCATCCTTTTCTGGATCCCAGCACGTGGCCGTGACATGCGCGCGATGGCATAGCCCGAATCGAATGTTTCGAAGGTTGCGCATCTTGACTTGTCACCTCACCTGAGGCCAAAGTTTGTGTATTTTTCTTCTTTTCTTGATATTTCCAGCCCTACTAGGTTACCTCGACGGATAAAGCAGTGGGCAGACTCTGCAGTGGTCGTTCGACTGGTCTCGGACTGACCGGCCGCTGATGTGGTAATTTTGTGCTTGGGTGTGAATGAAATTGGCAATGCATTTGCTAGATTCGAGATTTTTGCGGATGGGTTGGTACCTGACAAGGTTGGTGGGCAAAGTAGCCCTGCGGGGTGTTTTGACTTTGGAGATACATGTCGTGGCTAAAAAGCCAAGTACTGTCCTTGATTGAAAGTTCTGATCAACAGCTCGGCCAGCTTTTTTTTTTTTTTGCTTGCATCACACACTTCTACTCTTTCTGTCTAGACCAGGTCTTTTTCAGGCAATGATTAGATTCTTTCCCACCCGGGCCTCGGCGATTGTAAAGATTCAATCACCTTACTTGGTAAGGAAATGGTCCGACAAATTAAATACGCCTGCTTCTCTTCTTTTTAAGCTGTCCTTGCCCTTGTCCTCCTTTTGCTGATCTGCTCTCTTCCGTTTTGTGCTTGTTTCTCTCGCCATCACATGCCGGTTGCCGCTATCGGTTCCGTTAGGTTGAACCCGTTGACTCTCCGCATTTGCTCTCAACACCACCGTGTAGTCTCTTGCTATAACATACTATCTAGGCCACCACGATAGCTCTTCTTTTATTTGTTTGCCCTGTTCAATCTGCACCGTCTTCCACCATCATGGACGTAGCCTACAATCAGCATTCCGACCGCGCACGTCGCAAGAACCGCTCCTCTTCCAACCTAAACCATCTCTCCCTCGCACCTCTTACCGCCAAACTTCCCCTCAACGACGACGAACTCATTGCCGACGCCATCGCTTCCCATCCTCAATCCCCCGTCCACCCGATCCCCTCCTACATCCAGGGAAAGTCCGCGCCTGCTACTCCACGTCTTCTCGCCCGTTCCCCGACGACATCGCGCTCGAGGTCTCATACCCGAGCTCCATCCACACCGCTTGCAAAGAGTAAATCCGCCTCTCACCTCGCTGCAGGTGAAACACGTAAATCTCGATCCGGCCGTGCAACGCCTAGCAAACGTCACAAGGATGACTTGGGCTTTAGCATGCGCAATCGCAATGATAGCGATTGGCTGCTTCGAACGGGCGCGCTCATGAGCTCTGAGGCTCGCGAGTCCAAGGGCCAGGCTTGGCTTATTTCGCGTCAAAGCTCCACGAGCCTTGCGGCAATGGATCCTGATGATGATGCCTTTGAGGCCGAGCTTGCTCGCGAGCGTGGTGTAGCTAGTCATCGTACGAGCCGTCGCGGCAGCATTGCTCCCATGGAGGAAGACGCGTCTCCATATGCAAGCCGGTACCCCAGCCGCGCTCACAGCCGCTCCCATAGCTTGGCACGACCTCGAAGCCACCTCCACTCGCCTTTGGACCATCCAGCCGCGGCTGACGAATCCTACTTTCCCAACCAGGACGTCCACAACAACGTCCCTGGTCCCGACTTTGTCAACCTCGACGAGCGACTGGAGGAGCTCGAGCAGGATCTACCCCAGGATGATGAAGCTACCGTGCGACGGTTGGTTCGAAAGGGACAAGCAGGCGCTGGCACTTGGTTCGGCAGTGTCTGGTCTCTCTTCTCTGTGGATGAGGACGACGAAGACACAGAGGATGAAAGTGAAGATTCTCCGGCAGATGGTGAATCTCAGCTCAGCCGTACCCGGAGCTGGTCATCCCGGAATCTAGCAGGTATATCTACGGTTCCAGAAGAGCGCATGCCGCCACCAGGAACGGATGAAGGTGGTTGGAGAGATGCAGCATGGCTATTGAGCGTAGCGACCAAGGTGATGTTTTAGATCAGGACGTACTACAAGACTCCAGACGATAAATCGTGTCATTGTGAACTATACAAAGAGGAGGAGAATCAGACGACAAAAGGGCAGACGGATTAGGGGTGTAATGGGTTGATTGTCTTTGGTATGCCGCCTCAACCTTGTTTCCGGAAACAGATTCCGCGATAATTGCTTTACTATTATGTGTTTCTGTTGCGTTTTCTGTATGTAAATCATGCATTGTCTATCACCAACAGACCTAGAAAGCTTCTCGAATATATATCATACTTCCAAAGAGCTTCTATCGCAGGGTTCTACTTGCTTGGCCCGCCGAAGCTTCCGTGCTTGCTGGGCCCGGACGCGGGGCAGGGTCCGTTCATCACCCCACTCCCGTTCCGCTGCCGGGATCAACTGACAAGGGAGAGAGAGGCGCGCGCAGGGTTGTCTCAAGTTGCGAATGGCTCGCCACGTCACCTCTGTTTCCTTTTTTTTTTTTTTTGTTCAAAATGTAGCATCGTCCAATGCTTTTTCCCGTGCCTAGAGCGCGCAGTAAGAAAGAAAGAGGAAAGAATACCCACCGTAATTGTTTGGACAAGGCGCGAGAAGCTGAGTTGAGTGAGTCAAAACCGGTTTGTGGGGGGCTATCACCTCGCAGAAGGATGGGTTGCGGGCCTCAAATGGGGTTTATAGAATTTATTCCAAGCTGGGTAGACGGCCTGGTCTGTGACTCTTTGTGCAGCTCCCTCCCTCCATGACGGCAACGGGCGCTTATTAGCTGTGCGAGGCGCGCGTGCACCCCTAGTACATACCTTTCCCGGGAATTGGGTCATTGGTGGTTCGATTATGTTTATATGGTGATCTCGACCCTGCTGTAGCAAGAACTTTATCATATCTGCTCGAGTCTGTGACCCTTCATCGAATGTTGTGCCAAAGGCTCGTTGCGGTGAGGTCCAAGCTAGTGGGTACTGATAGTAGACAATACCAGAATGCTAATTACCAAGGAATTGCTTGATAAAAGATCCAGACCTCGAACATGTGTCCCAAAGTGGGATATTTTGGTGATGCCAAGCATGCTGCCCCTCCCTATCGTAGTCAAGACGCCAGCCTGCAGTTCATGTTGTCATGAGCCAAGGCCCATCGAGACAACTCATAACCGTCAATGCCACCAGAGACATAGCGTTTCCAAGTAGAGGGAGCTAATAGGAACGGATCGACTCTGATACAAGAGACAATCGTCCTCTCAGCCGCCCGCCTAGTAGAACCCCGCCATCAACCGTGCACGAGGGGCAACTGAAGGGTGACTATGCGTAATGGAGATCCATTTTGATCAACGGACCCTGCAGACAGAACCACTTCAAGCGAAGGGAACCAAAGCCAAGCCACAAGCTGAGAGCACAGCAACTGGCCTGTCTGCCTGCCACGGGAAAATGCCGCACCAAGTTTGCTTACTTTGAGCCTTGCGGTGGCTGGTGAGAAAAAGCAACGAAAGCTTCGGGTCCACGACATGTTGGTCCGTCATTCTTGTCTAATTCAACCGGGTGGGCCAACGGGCAATAACAACAAGACGGAGTGCATGTCATTCTACGCTTCTGAATGCAGGGCACGCGGCTAACAACACCCGGCCATGTAGGAACAGGCAGTTGGTGCTGAGGTCCAAGAGAGAGAGAGGGCTGCTTGAAACCTACGGCCGAGATGCCGATCCTATCCAGTTTGGGAAATACCACTTATTTGAACCTGTGGACCGGTGAGCGTTGTTTTGAATCCTCTCGGAACATTGTCCCTGACTAGGTATGATTTATGGACTGCCAAACCAGTCAAGGGCATACATGATGTGGGTGTTTATTCGTTTGGCCACGGACATGGGTCGTTTTACTATCTGCTGTAGCGGCCAGTTAGTAGGTTCTGTGTTTGACAGGTGGTATAGTCTACGTGATAGAGTTTCAATATCTCAGCCTCGGATGACGCTGTCCCGAGTCCGGAAATAGGCCGCACCAGATCAGCCTATGACGGTTCACAGAATATGACCACATGCATCATGAGACCCGAGAACTTTCGCGTCTCATATAAGCGATAAAGCGTGAAACGTGTTTCCTCAAACCCCCGGATGGAGACCGAGAAGTTAGGTACCAAGATATCTGTTTCGTTGCTTGCTGGCGCTGCATTTCGTGATTCTAGACTAGCGGAAGAAGGCATCTGCGCTAGGCGGACGCGGTTGCGAGTCCCGGGGAACTAGAACAAGTGATAGTCTGGATACCTAGTAAATGAAGCGGTGACAGTAACGAGTAGAATTCATCTTTAGCAATTTCTCTCATTAGGTTTAATCATTGCGTGGCACAGCTGACTACTGACTAGAGACTCGGTAGACAGAGAGCACAGTCCAAGACGATCTTTACGGTTTATGGAGAAGCCCCCCCTAGCAGAAAGATGGAAGCTGTGGAATCTAGGCCCTCTGCTTCTCGATAGAATGGAGCCAAATGATGCAACTCCCTACCCCAATTTTTCCCTCTCACTCAGTCTTTTCTTCTTTGTCTTGGTGGGCTCTTGTACGCATGTACAAAAAACACCGACGTAATCGGCAGGGCCCCTCCAGACTTGGACTGGGGTGTTTACGTCCTGGGAATAATTGAATACAGGTCGCTAGCCCCCCGTGAGTTTATCTTTTTTCCCTCTCCTCTCCCTTTGTATGCGAGCCTCGATAGTCTTATCGACCTGCATCTTTATTTCTACGCGCTCAACCCACCAGCCGCACCCTCTTCGATCTTGCACTGCGTAGGTGCCTTTTATGTGCCTCTGACGCTATCTTCAGCCACTTTCGTCAGTCGTGCCAAAGCAACCCGCATCGGGTTCTCCCGCAGAACACCTCAACTTGACAGGACGACACAAACGCCTGCGCTGAACGCACAAAGGGCAAAAGCCTGGGTTGGAAAAGGAGAACACATTCTTCTACGCTAACTCAATCTTTGTATTCAGCATCTACGACCGCGGGTATCTATACTCGAATCTCCCCCCACTGTCGAGAGCAATCCACTTTTCTCGAGGTAAGATACACATCTCTTCTCTCCCTACCAGGATATGCAGAACAGGCACATGTAGTCTTTCCGATATCCTCTTCATCTGCTTCTCATGTTCCCTCGCGCCACCGTCATTGTTTCCCCTGACACGTCTCTCGTTTGTTTTGGTCTCTTGTTGCCATTCCGTCGCCTAAATTTTCGTGCCTTTTCCGCACTAAACACCATCCAACGCATCTCATCCACTCATGGCCGACTACGGTCACGGACGCCCTGCATCAACTAAGCTAAGGCGGCTCAACCCCACTCATGGTGGCTCGTCCGAGGATATGGATATGGATCTCAATGGTTTCTAGCCCCTCACTCATGATTTGACTGCCCACATACCAGCAGCCGACATCACACACTTCTCAACCGCCGGCAAGCCATCTCTCTCAGCCTCTTCTCTGCTCCTCACCCAAACCTCACGATAGCAGCTGTACAGCTCAAAGGCCCTATCCTCGATCTAGAGGTACCTCAGGTACAGACCCCTTGGAGCTGTCCAACGGCCACCTTACTTCTGCAAGCGTCGTCACTGAGACGCCATGGCTTCGCTGCTCTGAAACCTCTTGCCAGCCACTCAGATGTTCCCTTCCTGTCCAGCGAAGCCTCGCGCACAGTTCCGGCTTAGCACCTCCAACTCTCAAATTCCTCCTTTTTTTCAACTGGCTAGCTTTGATCTCGTGTTCATTTGCGATTCTTTTTTTTTGCTTTCATCGGCCCAGTCTCTGACACCGAGGTTAGGTTTCTTCTACCCTCCGACCGTTGTTGACTTCTGTCGGCCCCACGCCGGAACTACCAGGATCACCTCGCGTCCACTATAGAAGCATAGACAAGTATCACAGTCAAAATGTCGCCAGCTGAGAACAAGGTGTGCTTGATACTGACTGCGAATCTGTCCGAGCATGGTCACTAACAACACCCAACCCCAGGGTGATGATGACCTCGAGGTCCTCTTCGGTGATAGTATGGATATGAACACGTTTGAGCAAATTCTCGAAATGGACGACGAAGGCGATCACGAGTTCAGCTCTTCAATTGTTTTCGGCTTCTTTGATCAGGCGGAAGAGACATTTGACAAGATTGAGCAGTCACTGTGAGCTTTACCACCAATAACCTTTGGCGCAACCGTCAACGACAAGTGCGGCGATCTACTTGAGAAAGATGGCTAACGAGTGGCCCCGCGGCTGCATTATCTAGGGAAGAAGCCGATCTCCCATCATTGTCATCTCTTGGCCACTTCCTCAAGGGCTCATCGGCAACGCTAGGGCTCGTTAAAGTCAGGGATGGGTGCGAAAAGATTCAACGATATGGCAAGATGGAAAACCTGGATGGATCTCCCGCAGACGACGAACAAGTCTGCCTACAGCGCGTCAGAGAGGCCTTTGAATTGGTCAAGACGGACTACGCCGAAGTCGAAACAGCTCTCAAGAAGTATTACAAAAGACTCGGAGTCGAGAAGAACGATTAATGCAGCTACGCCATTCACATAGTGCTTCGAAGCGAGACGACTTGCGCTTGCATGTTTGGATCAGGGCGAGTCTGCCATACGGTGTAACATCTTGTTCGAGAGCTTGTCGCGTGCCCTCGAAACCGGAACGTGTTCGGCATGACGAATGCCTTGTTGTCTTGGGACATTCAGAGATGGAAATGTCGGGTTCATCAAAGCAGATACCCCAGGTCACAAAAGGCTTGAGGCTTAGAGGACGACCCGTTAGGTTAATCATGTTAAGAGGCGTTACGAGGTAGCGCGAAACGACATGCCGTTTCACCCCTCTTTGAATTGAACAGCCTATTTGAGATCCATCATTACGAGCAGGCATAGCCTTAGATAGACTTGACAAGTTTGCTCTGGACTTGCTGAAGAACGGTTATAACGCATTGGCTCTTTATAACATCTTTGGCTCGATATTAATGTTGTGGCCTGATGTTGTTCTTATTCTGATTAGAAGTGCTGATCAGATGTATTTTAACGTGCTGCTGACATTGGTGGGGTAATCTATTGCTTATGTACCAGCATTCAACTCAAATACGAACGAACCCCTGACATCATTAATCAAAGTGATACATACATACTACTTACCTACATGTACCTGTGTATCAAACATCAGGTACGTTACTCGCAAATGTTCCACATCCTTTATCGCGTGGTAGGGTAGGTTACACCTTTGTATTCGTCTCAACCAGTGGAGTGGAGTGGAGCACAAACCATGTATATGGATTCGCTTGCTAACCTGACGAGTAAATTAGAGAGCTCTCGATACCAAAAACTATATACTTCTATTGCCAGCTACAGAGTGACTGACTGTACTGCTGAACCAAAATAATTTCCCGCATAACGAACGGATTCAACAAACCAAATATGCCACCCAAGCCAGTCAGACCGGCCCCAACACATTTCGTGTGCATTCCCCTGGCCGGGCCGCAGCTCGCAAGAAGCTTGGCTGCCTTTCGGACAGAAGTCACGAATCCCGCCAACTTTGGTGTTCCGCCAGGCGCTGTGCGTCCGCTTGGCACAATGCATCTGACCCTTGGTGTCATGAGCCTCAAAGATGAGGGTGCAGAGCAGGCTGCAGAGTTGCTGAAGGGTCTGAAGCTGAGAGAGATTCTTTCGAGAGTCAAGAGTGCATCGTCCAGTGAAGAACGGCTCTCAATTACGCTCAAGGGCTTGCATGCTATGCACACCCACAAAAACTTCGATTCTGTATGCTCCGCCTGTTGATACGGATGGCATTCTCTACAAGTTCTGCGAGCAGATACGGGCTACGTTTCAAGAAGCTGGGCTCATGGCCAAGGAGGACCGTCCACTGTTGCTCCACGCAACAGTGGTCAATACCATTTATGTCAAAGGTGGGCGAGGCAAGAAACGGGAGAAGCTCACACTCGATGCGCGGGATGTTATCAATCTTTACGATAACCACGTCTGGCTTGAGGATATGTTGCTTGAAAAAGTGGCACTTTGTCGGATGGGCGCCAAGAAGATCGAGGGAACGGATGATGAGGCGTATGAAGTCGAGGCTGAGGTTGAGTTTTGATACTGGAGCGCACCTCTTGTGGACTCAATATAAGATGAAGCCTGGGGATGCAGAGCCTTTGTAAGTAGAAAAACAGCATTGGAAGTGGTTGATCAACTGCAAAGGAGTCGAGTGATTATAGATCAAGGTAGGCAGACATACAAGACTATCCTGTCCTTTGCTATTGGCGGATTTCTAGTAATAATCTGGCTTTACGATGGAGGCTGAGCCTCGACGGCCATCAACTCTAACTACGTAACTAATGGGGGAGATTAAGAAAAGCTATACGATAGCATAGAGTGTATTCTGGTGTACTCATTCATCTATCCAGTTGATGTCTTTGCATCAAAGTTCTTAAACAGAGCTGTATGATACACGCATCAGAACGGGTTGGCTGTCAGACCGGAACCGGTGGACCCTTCTTCAGTGGGCGGCCGCCTAGAATCCCACCCCAGGCACCGATTCAAAGACCAACGTCATCACCGCGGCGAGCCTCATACCATAACTCGACGTCTATTAACAAGCAGAGCGTCGTCTTGTCCTTCACCGCACTTGATGCCAGCAACAATGCGGAACCAGCATCGCCTGGCCTCGGACCCCGCCACGACAACGACTTGACGGCTACGGGCCTACCCAACATTAGATCTTACAGCTCCGCCTCGTTACAGCTATGAACACTTCTGAAAAGCGCCGTCCAGCGCCCGGCAACTCGCCCGCCCATACTTTACGCACCGGCACCTCGAATACGAACCGAAATAGCATGCCCGCCGTGCCGCCCCGAGCTGCAATGGCAGCAAACACGGCTGCCACAACCCCCGAAGAAACCCACGAGACCAGCGGCGGTGCCCCGCTCAAGGAGAAGGATGGCGCAGCTACAGGGAGCAGCGGCGCGAAGGACAAGGATCGCGACAAGGACCGCAAGGAAAGGAGGGAAAAGCGCGAGAAGAAGGAGAGGGAACGCGAGCTCGAGGCTGCGCTGAAAGAGAAAGACGATAGGATTGCATACCTGGAGAAGGAGATGGGTATCATGGAGCGCGAGTTCCACCGCGAACTCGACAAGCTCAGCCAGAACGAGAGCGAGACGGCTACGTTCTGGCAGGCCAAGCATAGTGCGCTGAACCAGCAATACCTGCGAACGGATACCGAGCTACGACTGCTGCGCGCCGAGGTTGAGGTGCGGGAAGGTGAGCGTGAAGAGCTCCGAGAAGGCTGGGAGGTTCTCCGGCGGGAGCTCAAGGAGCGAGACGAAGAGATCCGGGGATTGAGAGGACAAGTTCGTGGATTGAAGGAGTGGGTGAGCAATAGCACGAGAACGGACGGTCAAGAGTGCGATGAGGTTTTTGGTGATGGCATGGCGCGGCTGGGCAATGGCCTACAGAACTGGGTCATTGTCAACTTTCGAAAGGCCAAAATAAGTGAGCAATCTCTGATTCAAGGTTGAGAAATCGGTTGGCTAACACATGGCAGATCTGGAGAATCTTGACGAGGCAACGTTGGCCGAGGTCAGCGAGCTTGTGCCCATGTATGAAGAGCTTGCCTCGACGCACAAAGTATACCTCTTACAATCGCTTGTATCGAGAATATTAGTCGAGATGGTCTTTGATGCCTACTTTGTTGGTCTCTCGGGGGAGCAAACACAGCAGTTTCGGCAGTTGGAAAAGCTCATCTCCTCATACGGTTTGTGCCTCTTGGTCATCTGGAGCCGTTTGCTAACTTTCCTAGCCGACTCTGATGAAGCCATAAATCAATGGCGATCTTCTACCCTTGCACTCCTTCGCCGAGACGCTTCCACTCTCGAAGACTCAACCTCGTCCGTCACTGAAGCCATCTTGACACGGATAACCCGTCTTCTCGACGCCCTCTGCGGCACGTCACCCTCTGAGGCGCGCGACAGCGGATTGCGCGTTCTTGTCAACAATTCTATTGAGCTTGCACGTCTCGTCGCCGTCCAAAAAGCTGTTTTGCGCGTACACATGCCCACGGTGTTGCCGCATCAGAGAGTCGTGTTTGAGTCTGAGACGATGGAGGATCTGGGTGGTGAGGATGAGGAGTCGTTGGCCGGGAGGGAGATTTGCTGTGTGGCCTTCCCTGGGGTGATTAAACATGGGGATGAGAACGGTGGAAATTTGCAATATCGGAATGTCATTGTAAAGGCGCGGGTGCTGTGCAGCCCAGAGTAGGTTCGCGAGCTTGAGGTAGGGCGCTTTGCACGCCTTGGCCATGCCGACGGAGCGACGAAAGACAGGTTGCTTTTGCTATAGCGGAGGCATTGGATACATGTATATACCCCAGCCGAGCCTCACTTACATATCGCATTCTACTGTTTGGTTGTAGAATTGGGGTTTAAAGATGGAACCATAGCTAGCATTCATATTGGCATCCAGAACGGGTGTCGGGGAGTCTTGGGCCTAGCCAGGTCTAGGATGCCGAAGGTATAATGAGTCACGATACTAAGCCAACTGTACCCCAAGTTTGATTGACCTGTTTCAGCTCGTGATAATTTATGCCCGTTGATAGATGGGCAGTCTTGCTCTATGTTGAATAAGCCTCAACTCCTCTGGTATCTGTACAGGCTCTTACCGCATTGCTTGCCCCATCCGGCCCGTTCCTCGCCGTAGGGCTGATGTCGTTTGGATGATGCGTGCCAACTCATGGTTTCATATTACATGCATAAATTTACGGTTAATAGCCCCCCCCCATTGTTGAACTCGTGGGGTTAGAGCCATGATGCAATGGACCAACTGACAATGGCAGCCTGCTTGGCAATCGAGAGCCTCAGAGGTAGATGCGAGATATAGCAAGCGGGCGGGTCATGCTGCAGAATAAATAGCATGGGTGAATTGACTCATATCTGAAACCTCGCTTGCTTTTGAGAAGGTGATAACGCGGGCATTGTTTTGCATGCCTCCGCTATGTACATAATTTGGTGGCAGTGATAGGAGACATTGATTGACAGCTCCTTGTTTCTGCTACCAGATACCAATTCTTTATCCGTACATTCTATCCAAGATACGTCTGAATGACGAGGTTGGTCGAATCTCTGTCGAGGGTCAGACGAGTAGTTTGAAGGGCCAGGATCTTGCTCACCAGTCCAGCATGTCTATTGACACCCATTTACCTCTTTTGAGCCTCAAGTTATTGGGGGGGGTCTTTGTGTCCCCCGCCTGGCCTACCCGGACAACAGCAGCACATTTAGTCAACGACCCCTCATCCGTATTTCGTTCTTTTCCGCAGTCTCGTCACTTGCAGTCGGGCATTGGGACCTGAACATCCGTCATGGTAATGTCTTTGGGAGACTGAGCACTGGGGCACTGGAGCACTGGGGCAATAGGGAATAGATCCCACATCGGCCCCGTGAATTGGTACTACGCAGTACATCCATCAATGGTGCACACGTCGTGGTATCCAAGACACCCTTGTCAGTCCCAATTGGTTCCAACAAAGCCGACCATCTTCGGCTTCGTCCGAACCAAGGGTCATTGATGCATGCTTCAAGGGTGACTCTTCAGCAAGTGACGATTCCTCGCTGTGCAAGCCCCCCCCCCATATCCATCACTGCACTGCATTGCCTGTAAATTGGGCGTGCCATCGTTCATCACCACGAAAGGAGTTGTTTGAGCTTCGAGGACGAATGGGAAGCTTCGTAGCAACGGGATTGAGATGAAGCTTCCAGGCAGAGAGCTCCATCGTTAAGTTGGGTGTTGGTGCTGACGCTCAAGCTGAGACTGGTTGGTATGAGCATAAGAAGATCGACCTTCCCTTCACCCTGTTCTTCTTGTGTCGCTTTACCCATCACCTCATAGTAAACGCCGCTTTTTCCTTCCTTGGTCGACATATCTGAGATTTCAAAGCCATCGTCTCAAACACACTGATTGATATTTATATTCGTCTCCCTACATTTGTCCTTGTTGGCCTTGTATCGAGTAACTTGAGCGTCGCTGCAGGTCCTCGCATCTGTCTCATCGCCCTTCGCTCGTCAGGTTCGGTCACAAGTTCATTCATTGTGACTTTGCCTTTGCTTCCCTTGGACACAGTTCATCTCGCCCTCCCAACTTCACTCTCGTCCCTGTCATCTTGCCCAAAATGCCCGACCTTGTCAACGAGATAAACGGTTTCATAAGTGAGCACAACGCCAGAAGAGGGTCACGACTTACACGAGATGCTTTCCCCGTAACCCCGACCTACTATGCCCCAAGCCTGATGTTCTCAGAAGGAGGCCCGTCTACCCATGTGGGTAGCCTCAATATGTCGGCCAACAGCAGTTCAACGTACATGTCTTCCTGCTTTGACAGACCAACTGTCCAAGCATCTTCTGTTGCCTCTGCCTCCCGTCAATCACAGCAACCTGCCGCTGCCTCTCCCCTTGTCTGCGAGTTCATCGGCTTCGAGTCATGCAATGCCGTTTTTGACTGGGACGACGAAGCCGGCTGGATTGCTCACATTGCAAACTACCACCTCAACAACATCTTCCCCGGGGTATGCGTCTGCTGGTTCTGTGACCATAAACAATTCAGAGCAGCCTCACCCAGCCAAGCTGATGCAGAAGCCTGCTATCGAAAGAGGATGCATCATATTGCAAAGCATTTCCGAGATGGCCTGTCATGGGAAGATATGCGCCCAGACTTCTTCCTTCTCAATCATCTACGTGCTCACGGCTTGGTCCGTGAGGACATGTTTCAGGCGGCCACAGAGTACCACGAGGCCCCTCAGATTCCAGATCTGTATCCTGCCGGCTGGAGACCCGAGTACAAGCGCCGGCCCAAGTTGAGACCAGCCGGTCACAGCATCGGAGGTCGGGCCGGAAGCGCTCATCACAGAAATACAATACTTGAGGGGTCATGCCATCGCCTGGCAGTTCCTCCAAAGGATTCTTTCAGGCTTTGCTTCTTTAAACGATATAACGATGTAACGCAGACTTCTGCCATCAAATAGCTCCTTTACACTCGTACCAAAGCCCCTTTAGTATGCTTTGCAACTCTCTTTTGGCACAACAGGCTGGAATAGTAGGTCAAAGTTGATGACGACAAGAATTGTTGTGCGTGCGCTTCCTCGTTTATCGGTTCGTGGCGACATATAGGGGATTTCGTCCACAACTGATTCGGCCAGAAGGAACATCTACGCATGAGCAATTTGGAATAGAATGGACCAAGCACACCTTGAGAAGGATAGAAGCACTTTTGATAATGAATTCTTTTTTGGTACCAAGTCTTGTTCTCGGTCGTGGGCATTTTGGGTCTCCGAATCCTGTTTGAACGGGTGGCTAGTGTATGAAGCAGATGGACATCATTAGATAGAGGGGAAGTTGCACCATCCCCTACTCTTATGAATGAGATGAAACCAGATATAAACAAAAAGAATTCACAATAAGCAGGCATCGACTGGGCGCAAATGATTGTGGCAGTGCCCTTCGAGACCGTGATTGGACTACCTCATCAGCATGATAGACATGGAGTCATCACCGATCTAGGCTGACGTGGAAGATAGTCTATGTACCAGTTTGAGAGTACGTGACAATTGCTGAGTCAAATGCCGATACAGACGGTTCATTAAAGTCTGACCACATCATGATAGATCTTGTCCTGAAATTCTTCGTATCAGGTTCCTATCGGGTAGTGAGGCTATGTATGGTTGGGCATCAGTCTAAGTCGTGAATGCGGCAAAAGTCGGGCAGTCGTCATATACAACCTGAGTGAAAAAGGCTACTTCCTCATGCATATACGAACATTCCAGTATTTGTGTTGCTTTTGAGGCCATCTCGAGGTCTAGGACTGGGGTAGTGAGTGTAATCCTCAGACGAAAGTAGGCTACCTGAGCGAGGCATGCTTGACCATCCATCAGTCTACTCTTGAAATGAACAATATTATATATGTTCACTAATGGAATCAAATTCTCAAGAATACTTTAGTGTCATGTCTGGTTCTCCTCTTTTGGCTCGTCGGTGTCCAAGTAGCGCCTCGCTGGCATTCATTGTTGGCAATAAAATGTAGCCACCACGAGCAATACCTAGGCAACAAGAAGATGCTAGAAAGCCATAGGGAAATAGTTGCATCGATTTGAAAAACGGAAACGTTCATTGTAATTACAATCTCGATACAGAAGAGGCTTTCATGTATCGTAGATGATATCTTGAGATGTGTAGATTCCAAATTTCATCGTGTTCATCCAAGAAGACACCTAACTGGGGATCAGTTCGGTACTCGTGTGACAGCGCAAAGGTCGGCTCGTACACATATCAATGAAATAATGGTATATAAACAACTCATCATGACGGCCCATACTTGCCCATGTAGCGTAGCCTTTGCTTATGCGCCGGCCCAAACAGCGGCCGATGAAGCAATAGGTTTTTCCTCCTCTCCTCTCTCGGTTTATGTCCTAGTAGTGTGACATCAACATTCTTGTATCGCACATCGTATTTGACCCATCGCTCCAGGCCGGGGACGTGGATTCCCAAGGTCGGAAGCGCGAGCAGTGTCAGTGTTGCAGTGACATGCTGCGAGTACGGGTCTCTCACACGCTCCACGCCGTAGAGACCAGGGAGCGAGTATCGAACTTTTCCCGGAGCATAGTGTTTGAGTAGCTTCTCTAGCCGGGCTCTTCGCAGCGGAGGCAGTGCAGTGCGGAATGCTTTGGCGTGCTCTTGACGATAAGGATTCAGTTGCCACATGGGCGACTTGTTATATCCGATGCGTACCCAGAAACGGCCGTCAAACATCTTGGCCCTTCTCCATCCTGAGTGGCTGGATGAGGGGTTAGCTTCAGCTATCTCGTCTACTATTTCTTTGGAAGACCGAAGCCGATTATCTTGAGCTCCGTGAATCTTTACTGTGGGGAGAGGCTGTTTGGATGTGTAGGGTGCCCGTGAGAGGAACCACTTGATCGACATCCCATTCACGATGGGGTCGAAAAGCACAGATGCCATGGAAAATGCCTTTGGGGGGTTCTTTTCCCTGGGAGCAAGGTCTGGAACAAGACGATTGACGACATTCTCGAGGTTTGCAAGAGGGGGAAGATGATTCTCGGGCGTGACAAAGTCAATCAGCTTTCGGACTGCGATAGTCATGATGAGTTTCCGATGCTCCCTACGCAATTCATTGTCAGGGTTCAATGAGCGCCTCTTGAGTCGCTTGTTGAAAGGTCGAGGCTTCGGGAATTGGACCGTCAAGGTTCCTGCATTTGGATCGAAGTCTTTGATGATAGCTTTCTGAATGAGATAGCGGCTTGCTTCTGCTTCTTCGAGTTCTGTTCTGTGTTTGAACTTGCCGGCGAGACCTAATATGGCAGGCTTTTGCAAGGCTCTTGGCATTTCGTGGTTCCGAACTAGATATCTGATGGCATTCCGCGTCGTCAGGGTAGGATCCTTGTTCGTTTCGTCCTCTACCCAGGGGATCTTATTCGCCTCACAGGTAGCGATGAGTCTGTCTTTGTCAAATTCAAGGAGAGGTCGGTATATCATAACGCCGCCGTCTTCGATATCCAAAGGCTTAAGGTAGGGAGTGTCATGTTGATCTAAAAAGTCGGACGATCCTGGGTATGATTCGACGAGCTCCTGGCGCAACTGTGTTAAATCGGGTTCTACTTCGGTGATCAGCTCGTCCCGGATTCTGGACCTCAGACGCCTCAACTCGCGCACAGGCGGCCGAAAGCTGAGCGACGGTTCTTTTCTGAGCTGGTCATCAAGCAAGCCGCTCTTGTAGACACCATGCATATCATAGCACTCGGGGATCGAATTGGCCTCCTTGATCCCCTGCAAGCCTCGATATCCATGCCCGCCGATCATTCTCATGAGTATCGTCTCGTATTGATCGTCTCGATGGTGCGCAAAGAAGAGGCTCGTGGCGCCCATAAAGTGACACTGGTTGCCAAGAGCGCGGTATCGGTAGGTTCGCGCGAGGCCCTCGACGTTGGGCAGCTGACGATGATCAAGACCCAGGCGTTTCTCTTCCCTCCAAGCAAGAGACAAAACAGTGGATTTTATGTCAAGCTTCCGTAATTGCCTAGCTACCCCTGCAGCTTCTTCGCTGCTCCCGTCACGCAAGTTGTGGTCGACAACGAGGGCCGCGACGCCGTAGGCGGGATTGTCGGCTATCTTGACGCCATGAAACGTCTGTACGAGTCTGGACATGAGGAATGCAAGGGCCATTGAGTCGACGCCCCCACTAATGGCCATGACTACCAGACAGAGTCAGTGCATCACGACAGACAAGATCCAAAGCCTCGAGATAACATACCTATGCGCTGCGGCTTGGCCGAGCGGGCGGTAGGGAACCGCGGAAGACATACAGCTTGGACAGCATCCTTGAACTCTAGGAGGGAGATTGGCCGAGGGGCGCGATGAACGACGCGAGCTGCTGTAGTCATTCCATTATGTTTCCAGCAAGATCCTGGAGCGCAATTGGCACAAGGATGTTGCGTCCAAGTGAAAAGTGGTCATGTTGGGATTCAAGCTTGAGCGGGTCCGATGCGAATTCCGGTCGAGGGGGCGGGGCCGAAATAACGGGGCCGACAGACTGTGGTTGTGGACATGTCAAGAACTAGCAGTCTAAATCTACAACATATAATTAGGGTGTTTGAAGATCGAAACGTTGTCTTTGCCAAGCACCAAAGCTAATTAGACAATTGGTATCGTATCAGATGCAGCGATCGCCAGTAGCGTCCCGGCTTCCTGGAAGCCGTCTCAGAGCAACCGTTGGCGGTTCTAGCCCCGAAGCCAAAGGCCACTACCTATCATAGTCGCGACAATTAACTTGTGGTAACAAACAATCGTCATAGCTCATCGACGACCTTTTCTGTAACCACAGCATCAAACAACCAACGTTGGTTAATGTTGGAGCAGGCTCAATCAACTGTTAGTGGTTGTCATCGCCTAACAATGAACTCGCTAGTAACCGGACTGTATGCGCGTAAATGACGGAACCCTCATCAATCCCTGTCAATGTCCTGGTGATTCGCCTCCAAGGCATAAAAGGGCCTAGCGAAACAGCCTTGGAGTGGATCAGGCAAAAATGCAATGTTTTGGAAGATGCTCATCTGCAGCGTTTTTGTTGTCCTCGTGCCACCATCACAGGCCCTGCACTGTAACTGCGACCCTCCCTCAGTTTACTTTACCTGATACCTTTATCCTACCTTACCTTGGCTCCAAGTCACGTCCTGTTTTGTTTTTTTATACAATATTTGTTTTGTTAATCTCAAAACTCTCTCGTATATCCTCTGTCGCGTCCTTTTTCTTGTCTCAGTGCCTACCTCCCCGCCAACATTGTCTATCTTATCAAACGAATCAGACCCAAACATCCCGCTCATGTGATTCACTTTCAATCTTGGATCCATCCCCAGCCTCGTCGCTAGCTCTTCCATCTTCACTCCGCCACAGACGCCTCCTTCAACCCTCGTCCCTCTGCGGCTCAGTATCCTCACTCTCTAAATCCATACAAAAAGCCCTCATGGTGTCCACACTGGAGCCTCCAACCGCTTCGTCAGTCTCCCGACGCGGTCCCCCCTCGGTCGTCTCTCGCCAATCTCAATCGCACGCCCGATCGAAGCGATACAACCGCTCGCATACTGGCGGTACTTCTCACGCCTTTCAGAATGACTTTCCAGTCTTCAGTAGCGGCGATGTCGAAATCATAGTTCGCGCGCGTAATACACCCCCCGATGCCCCCCCAGTGCAGAACCGTTACCTGCTGCATCGCCATACTCTTACGCGCTCGAGCGGTTTCTTCGAAGCGAACACGTTGAATCAGTGGTCTCGCGCCCGCGCATTACCCGCCGGCAACGAGCTCTCTCGCATTGGTGAGGATGGCGAACCGGATACTATCAACGGGAGTGAGGTGTCGCAAAGGAGCAGCATTCATCCGCCCAGGAAGAGATGGCGATATGAACTAGACCCAGGATCTGGACCCAACGATATTCCCATGCTGGTTCAACGAGACGAGTCGTCGCGAGATAGCACGCAATCCATCTTTGGTCCCGCATCAGCACCGCCTACCGTCAGCTCCAGAGACTCGCGCTCTCATAGTCGCTCCAAGCAGGCGCACTCGCACTCGCGTTCACTATCCAACTCGTCAGCTACTAGCGGATTCTTTCGATCTGTCGCCAATCTCAGCCTGTCCTCCAATACTAACCACGACCACGAACCTCAGGCCCCGAACCTGTCGCAGGCCGACGAGGATCTCTTGCGCGACTACGATAACCTCTTTCGGATCTTTTACAATTACCCGCCCGTTCTCGATGGTGTCAATGTCGCAGACGCCTATGTCCAATGCAAGAGCCTGCTCAACCTCGCCGACCAATATGACGCCCTTGCTGTGGTGGGACCCCGAGTCGATCATCACATGCTGCAGTTCCAGTCACGGCTCTGGAAGCAAATCGCCAAATACCCCATCTCATATCTGCGCCTTGGGTTCTTGGCTCGCAGCCGGGTCATCTTCCAGGAAGCCTTGATCCACGTCGTTGGGCAGTGGCCTGCTGGAGAGCGCAGCCTTCGTGCAGCGCTGCCCGATATCGTCCTCGACATCATCGAGGACAAGGTTGATGAGCTCGAAGATACCATCGGCCGCATTGAGGGCCGCCTCTTTCGTCTTGGGCTCACCAACAGCCGTGGTGAACGTGTCGGCCCAAGCAATAACTATCTCGACTGGTTGTCCATCAGCCTCTTCCGCCAATGGCTGGCCGACAACACCTCTCCGCAGCCGCCTCCCGACCAGCGTCGCAGGGCAACCTCGTCTCGCGACGGCAGCCGCAGCGTCGCCGCATTGCCCCCGGTCGCCCCGCCGTTGAATTATGTCGGTCGTGCATATCGTCAGCTCGGCTCCAATAATCCCGCATCCTTCCTTGACCACGACGACTGCAAGCGCTTCCTCAAGCTCACCCCGGAGCTCTACAGCCGGGACAACCTCAAAAGATTCGAGAAGCGTCTCGATGAACTAAAGTCAATGGCCCGGGAGGTCGTGCGACCCCTCATGGGCAGCAATCTCGAGCTTGATATGGGCGGTACCACACGCACACCCGACAGCATCACATATCTCACCTGCATCAATGTCGGGAACCGAGACCTGCCTTGGGTTATGGAGGATCAGGCGACAGTAGGGCTCGTCGCCAACTGATTTGTGTTATCAACTCGCATTGGGCCAAAATTGGTGGATGCCTTGACGCGATGCAACGATGTTTATGACCTGATGTTTTACTTTTTTGGATTCTTTTCTCTTTGCTGATACCCCATATTTGGACATAGTGTTGAAGTCCTCTGTGTTTTATCTTAAATAACCTCTTGGTTTGAATGACTGTTTCTAGTCCAGATTGGATTGGGACATGCTCTTATATAGAAGGTAAGAAGCAACTCTGGATTGGATGGACTGGAGATGGTCGAAAGAATGTATGGAGTTGAACTCCTGTACGCAGTTGATCATTCTTGATTGCTTCATCTCGCGCTCGCGGCGACCTGTTTGTACTGCTGTGGTCTAGTATCCTAATCTGAACGAATGATGTCCTTCAACCAGTTAATGACCTGTTCACTCCAAACGCCATGACCCATGTTGCTCCTGATATCTTGATCAATTGTCCTTCTCCCCAATCAAAGCATACTGGTCGCCGGACACGGTATTGACCTCGAGCCAAGAGTGACCACTGCCCTTTTGCCCGTTGATGACCTTTGTAAACGAGCTTCCCTCGTGCGTGACACGCAGATCTTTACCCTCAAATTTCTGCGTGCCCGAGATGCTCTGCGCAAAAAGAGAACCTTCCCAAGATGCGGGATAGAAGAGCTTGACACGGCCGCTAACAGACCTGTGCGTGGAAGACAGGACTGATAGGGTGGGTCGATAAACGGAGCCGAGCTCAGAGGTTTCCGACTCCTCAGATTTGCTGCCATATGCACCGCGGTCAATGTTTGGGGCATCAGGTTTCGCTGGAGGAATAGCTCCGATGATGGCAAGTCTCGTCCACAGGGGTTCGAGAACTGTAACTTGTGTAGTACCACTTTTCGTGTCCGTTCCAAGAGATGGCTTCTCGTTGTCCTCGGCAGCCCTGGGGTCCAGCACCGGCCAAACGTGAACCTTTAGATCTCCAGACTGCGAGCCAAAGAAAGCATACGAGCTCACCGCGACATCAGCTGCGATATCTCCCGAAGCCGTGCGAAAATCCACCGTGTAGTCTCGCGGCGGAAACTCACGTTCCGGACGGGGAGCGTGCTGAGCTCTGGCGATGGGTTCTTGGACCTCAATCTTTCCAGAAGCAGAGTGAACGCGGAATGCGGCGGGCTTGATGTCGTTGGGATTAACTGGCTTTGGTCCAACGTTGGCAGAGATGTCGCCAGAGACAGTTTCAATATCGAGCAGGTCATAGAGGGGATACCATCCCTTGACGTCGCCACTGGCTGTGCGAATGCGAATCTGGCGAGAAGAGAGTGTGTATGGCGCAACATGTCTGTCGTTTGTGTTGGGGCTGAGGCTAGGAGTCTTTATATCTCCACTCGCAGTGCGAATGGTGATGCCCTCCCAAGCCCCCAAGACAAACCCCTGATCGATCTTGACGTCTAGCTGCTGTGAATCGATGTCGAGGCCGTTGAGGACAGATTCGCGAGGTGCCCAGAGTGTGGCGCGAATTTGGATACAAGGAGCCATGTCGGAAGAGCCCCAGCTGATCTTCTGAGGCACGGTCACCTCGATGCGCTGCGTCACCCTGTCATACTCTACATCAACAGAGAGCTGGCCATCATTGGAGATGACCTCCACATCGAACGTAGGAGACGATGTATCGCCCATATGGCGAAGAACTATCTCTCCAGAGATGTGGGTTGACCGGCCTCTGTAGTTATTGTTCTTCTTGACGGTCTGTACAATGGTCAGGTTGTGTGAGGGCCGAATGTCGACAGCGTCAACGTGTTTGACGAAGCGATACGGTTTGTCGAGACATAGTCCAGAAGGATTCCAGGTAAAATCATCACGGTGCTGGGACGGAGGCGCAACAGGCTCCATGTCCTCGATGGGATCATGATACTATCAGCATGTTAGTGAATATTGGATATTGTCTGATAGAGAATGGGGAAGGCCAACCTCGCCATGGTCTGGCCAGAGGGTAAAGCTACTGATGACCATAAACACGACAGATAGTATAACAACAGAGGTGATAATCGCCCTGATCTTCTTGCAAAGGTTTGTTACAACGCTTTTGAACCTGTGCCAACGCGAGGGTTGTCGATTTGGGTTGGGCGGATTGCTCATAGACTCTGGAGCACGGATGAACAGAGGCTGAGATTCCTCAGGTCGGCCCATGGTAGCTGTTGAAGTAAACGTCTGATAGGTGCTCGCCGTAGTAGGTGATGCTGGCGAAGGGGAATAAGCAGGTGGTGCATCAACAGGATGGGCAAAGTAAGACGCCTGTTGCGAATAGGGCGTCGGTGCGATCAGATTGGGTGCGCCACTTGCGTCGACTTGACTTCTATTGCCAGGCTCGTCCCTAGTATCGGTAGATGGTCCGCTATTTAACAATTGTCTCTCCCGCTGTGCTTCTTGGATCTTGGTATCACGGCTCGGTAGGGTAGGGTCCTCGACGAGCACATTCGGCACGTAGGGGGAGCGAGGTGATGACGACGCAGCCGACGTGTTGAAGTAGCCATCCGTTGGCGAGAGAGCATCATGCTCATTCTCGTCGTCCGTGTCGGCAGAGTAGAGATTGTCCGAGTATGGTGCAGGCATTTTCTACAGGCGTATGATTGTGGACCTGGGGCTGTGTAGGTGTAGGGCTGAATAGAGAACTTGGACAGGCACGGTCCGTAAAGTGTCATGCAATGCACTATTCACAATGGAATCCACGCGTACTGACACCGTCTATTGCCAGCCGATTGAGATGACTCTATGCACGACAAGACGAGAGAAGGACGAAAACTGCGGCGTGGGAAAAGAGGGGAGGAAACGTTGCTTACACAGTTGCTTTCGTATTCCTTTGGTCCCTGCAACTTTAGTACCTAGACTACGTCTACGGCGTGTTCTTATCGTCTAAGAATGCTGGTCGATCACGCTATTGCCGAACAAATCCATGAACTGATGTGGCTTGTTGTTGAACCAAAGTTGGTAAAGTTGCATTGACACATACATCCATCAGTAGCTACGAATTGCTCATAGTCCAACGCACCACGGCAATCCTGTAGCCTCTATAGGTCAATTTTATCTCTCCTCTCTCTACCACAGCTCTTCAGACATCTACTCTCTTCTCTCTTCTTGTCTTGTCGCCTCCAGCCACTCTTAGCCCTGCAAGGATCAAATCCTCCATCGCCCTATAGAGGTTCTCTGATGCCTCAACCCCGCAGTCTAGCTACCTAGCCATTGGGGATTCATCCGGTGGTTGCGTAAGCTGTGGACGCAAGGCCGCGAATATCATGTGCAGCTTACGACAACCCCTGATGAGCTATCGTAAATAATCAACAGGCCGCAGGCTTATCTAAAAAGAAACAAGAGTGAGGTTCAAGCTTAGTGCATACGCTAACACGATAGGGCTGGTTGACTTTCCATATCCCCCCCTTGCAACCCTCCCCAGCTGATATCTACATATCATACAAGACCTTAATATGTGCTCCCATAGTAGATCTTTATATTGAACGCTCTGACAAACAGGATATGATTCTTCTATGATGCTCTGATGGTCACACGCCCAACAGTTGGTGGTTCCGTTGTGCTGGAACCGGCCCCACATCCCCGCCTCCGATAAAGGCTGCCCCACGGACCCCTTCAAGACGACACGCTACTTTCTGTGTCAAGTGATATAAACACATCTCCGTTACTCACACAAGCTTTGCGCCACTCTGCAAAGTCAAGATATCCACCTAAATCTTCCAATCCTCCTCATCTGCATAGAAGCTCAAAAGTATACATGCTTTAGCCACATATGTAGTCAACAGGACCATTAACATATTTCAAATACACCATTTATGTCCAAGTAACCATAAGAGCCCCTATCAAGGAACAAGTGTTGATTGCGAGATCCTCGTCTCGCCTCTCCTTACACCACCTTCTATCTTGAATAGACATGTTCATCCAATTCTAACCACCGACTCCAGCACCTCATCAAGTAAAAAAAAAAAAAAAAAACATGTAGCATCGACCGCAACATCACCCTATCCGCGGACAGGAGCTGCCAATTATCTTCAATGTCTGATATATCACTCCTTTCAACGCCGGAAGATTCCCCCATCGTAACGCAGTGCCATCCAATCGCCAAGACCCCCGCTTTCCTGAATGTTGATGTGAAAGTTGCGTGCGCGCGTGTGTATAGTAAATGTTGATTGTGTAAGTAACAGAGAAATCCCCCACAGTTTCGCGTATTTATCCTCTTCATCTTGTCGCTAGGTCAAGCCCTAGTTCAAGCCAAGAATTCTTTTCGAGTTCTCGTATACCACCCAAGTAATGCTGAGGGCTGGCGCGACCTTGAGCATATTTGGAGTGAGACCCTTGTACAGGCCACGATAGCCTTCTCTTTGGATCGTCTTTTTTGTCACGTCCCAGATACCAGTATATGTCGCTGGGTGCATAGCCGTGCCTTGGGTCTGAAGTCGTGTTCGTACGACGTTCAAAGGGTAGACGACACTGGCCCCAAAAGCTCCAGATGTGGCACCGATGATTCCTGTGGCGATGTTTCCCGGCTTGACATCGTCTTCGTGAATGTTATCGCGGCGAGCGTAGTAGGACTTGTAGCTCTTTTTTAGTAGCTCAAAGGTGCCCATGTCGATAGCACTGTAAGGAAACATCCCCACGAGGCCCATGGTCAGGCCTCGGTAGCACGCACGTAGTCCACCGTCTGCGTACATCTTGACAGCTGTTTGGCGAACAAGAGCTGCCCCCTGGAGGCCGTCTTTGACGGTCTCACATTGTAGGCGGAACTTGAGAGTATCGAGAGGATACACCGAAGCCCTGCGCATTCGTTAGCAGATGGTTGGCTCAATAGTTGACAAACATACTGTGCAATCATGCCTGCTAGACCACCAGATGCGAATTTCGACCATGAACTAAGCTTCTTGGGGTCTCCGTGACCCTCAAAGTTTGCGAGTGCACGCTTTGCCGCTTCATATGAGCCGAATTTGATAGCAGTTTCCGGCATAATCTTGACGACGTTGAGGCCGTTGCCTATTGTCATTAATACCAACGCAGATCAAGCCCGGTGCTCATGATTGTCAGGCTTACCTGCAAAGAGACCTCTAACACCCCCTGACCGAACAAGATCTCGAAGAGCATCGCCAAAGGGCAGTGCTGCATTCTTTAATGCGACGAGCGGTCGTCCTTGCCTAAGCGCCGCACCGGCCGTCTCGGCACGGCTGGTCGTGTTTACAAGCAGATAAACCTTCAACCGGTCGAGAGGTGCAGTAGCCGTACGCGACACTCCGCCGGCGATGGCACCTGCTAAAAAGTAGCCTGGATCAGGTACAAAGTGTGTTAGTCTAAACTTCTTGTGCACTGCTGTTGATGCTCCAGTGTGATGTCCATGGGTGCCATCGTCGACGTGTTGTGCATGCGATGCGGCCTGCTTCTGCGGTGTCTCGGTAGCTGCCTCATCATAGTCGGAGTATGAAACCGTGGCCATGTTATCGCTCGGTTTTGAGGTTTTATCCGGATATGAAGGGGTGGATTGACGGACGGATGTCGATGTCCGATCGGGGATAGGTTTTGAGTACTCGAAAGGAAAGGCGACTCTAAGAAGAGAGCCGAAAAGGGTGATGAAAAGAGAGCGGAAGCCGTCCGTACCTAAGCCCTCTAATGTTTCCTCGCTCACAAGAGTATCTCCTTCTGGGGTCACGCTGACCACTGAGTAGTAAAAGTCAAGAACGGCATGAAGCTGAGAGTCGTGGTCGTGGGGAGGCATAAATAGAAGAAAATTTCTGAGTTCGTCATCAGCTGCGAGCTTCTCAAGAATTTAAAGAGCACTCGGATCAAGATCTGAACTCTAAGCATGGTTGCTGTGTGCATAGTCCGAAGACAGAGCCCATTCTTGGCGCATGACGTTATGAGGTTATCCCCGCCAAAATGACTGAGGGTCAGTCATGAGTTTTGAGCATCTGACGGCTGACGTCCAGTGGGATTATTGAAAAGTGGGAGAAAGAGAGCGCCCAGACAAATTGAAATGAGGAAACTGACCGCCATTCGTCGAAAGTGACATATCCATCATTGTTGCCATCCATATCGTCAAAAAACTCTGTGAGGCGGCGGTTCGGTACTGTGAGGCCGGCATTTTTGAAAGCCGTCTGAAGCTCAGTTTTGTCGAGCTTTCCATTTCCATCCTTGTCAATTGATTTGAAGAGGGCAAAGAGTTGGCGTTCGGCGTTTTCGACAAATTTTCGGAACTCTAAAAGACGTAAAGAAGCAAGAGTAAGCTTTTGAATCGTGCCGAGGCAATGTCGGAAACTCGGGCAGCCTTGAGAGCTTAAGACAGAAGTGCGTACCATGGTATTGAATCTTTCCATCACCATCCTTATCCACCTCTTCCATGATACGCCTGAGCATATCGTCTGCATTCTTCATGGCTGCGATGGCTTATCAGTATCGTTCTCGGTCGTGAGCCAGCGCGGGCTCTCGCTTACGATGATCAATCCTCCGAAGCCCCTTGCGCAAGCCTTTGAGGTCGAGCTCGCCAGTGCGGTCGGGCTCGAGGCTCATCCACAGCTCCTCGACGCGAGCATCGCGGGAGTTCTGCGATTCCCTCAATCCCTCCTCAACTTCTTCAACAAGGTCGGATACGCTCATGACGATAGCTCTAGCTGCGATGGCGGCATATCTTGCTCCGGTAAGATTTCAGTTCAGGGTCGGCGGGCGCAACCAGCGCAAGAAGCCCAGCGCGACGGGAACTTGAGATCGTCGTCGAATTCGGAGAAAAGATCGAAGTACGGCGGTGGGAATGTATATCGGGTTATGGGTATATCATGGCTGAGCCGTCGAAAAACAGGTCGAGGAGAAAAAGCTGGTGTTGAAGTTGGAGAGGTGACTGAGCTGTGACGTTGGAGGTAGCTGAAGAGCACCTCAATGGAGCTAGGCCCCGTCCGTCAACGCCGGGTGGCTATCAAGGAAGCCGCCCTGGGTGCTGTCGGGCTCTGCTGGGCTTTGCAAAGGGAGCAATCAGAGGCTTTGTATTATGCTTAGTGCCCCGGAAGGACCCGCTGAGCTATCCTCTGGTTGTCTCTAGCTGGTTATATCCTCGCTCTGTCTCGGCTCAAACCTGGGGTCTCCTTTGGAATACAGTTAAATCAGTCAATTGATGGCTTAGTTGCAGATTCAAGAGGGTCCTCTGAAAATTTTCTGAAGTTTTCTCCTCTTGGGTCTCCTCTTGGGATCGAGTCAAAACATCTGCTATCGTCCAAGTTAGTTTGCCGGTTTTAGTTGAGCTGAGCAGATTCAGGACTTCACTAAATCCGACAACTTAAAGATGACATCTTGGCGGTGGATGTGGCGCCAACCTTATGACAATCCAAAGGCATCATTTCAGCCTTACAACTGCAATGCAAAAGGCATCCAATATGTGTCTACTCCAAACATCCAATCCATATCAAATAACGCCCAGGCTCCAGCCCAAAAGCCATGCTAAAGATAACATACAATGCGTAAACCGTTAATGCTTCATGTCTCGTTCCTCATCATCACTAATACCAGCATCACTTGTCTAGGCCTCGAGCCTTGACAAACCGGTTGATCTGCTCCCGAGTGAGTTTATCGTTGTAATGCTCATAACACTCGTAAAAGGAGATAATCTCCTGTGTAGCATCCACCATGGATGCAATATCCACATTGCTCTCGACCAGCCATGCCGCGAATCGCTGCACTCTACCAACACGAGCTTGCTGCTGCTTCTCCTTAGGTTCCGCAGCTGTAGCATCCGATGTCGTTCCCGGCGTGGAAGGGTCTTGAGCTCGCATCAGCGCCTGCTGGGCCGCAGCAAGCCCTGCCGCTGCCGCCAGTCCCGTGTTCTGTCCAGGGCCAGAGCTGTTAGGTCGAAGCACCAAGGCGAGAAGTATGGCGACCAGTGCGATGGTATGCGGGGGGTACAACAGCGGGAGGTCGGTCATGAAATGGTCATTAACCACTGATCGGGCCAGCTGCACCTCGTCCTCTACCAGTGCCAGTTCGGTTCGTAAGGCGGTGATACTTCGGTAGGGTTGGAAGATGATGAGCTGTGATCGCATCTCGCTTATCATGGAGAACTCGCACTCGCCCAGCTTGGACGTGTCGATGGCGACGAGATCTCCCCACATTTGCCGTGCCTCCGTCACGATGAGCCGGATATGCTGGGGTGACTCTTCTATCTTACAGGCGAGGTAGATTGCCGTTGCTATAACAAGGTACGGGTTCGTTCGACGAATCTCGACTTTCGAATAGAAGCGCTTCATAAAAACCTGAGCCGTGGCCATGGATTGTTGCCGGATCGTCAGTCGCTTCGCCAGCCGTATCAACTCTGCATGGTCAAGTCAGTGGTGCTGTCCAACCAAAACAGGGAACTGTGGTGGTAAGACACCCACGTTGATTAAAGTATATGTTCAGGTGACGCTGCTGCGGTAGTGGAAACATGCGCACGAGTTCTGCGTTGTCTTCTTCAAGCTTCTGTCGCATTGTCGTGAGCTGGTCCTTGGTGAACAACCAGAAGCGACGCTGCGTCGATTCCCAGTAGTTGGCTGACATGGCTCTTTTATTGGGCCGCTACGGCACCTGTTCTGTCGGAGCACAACACTCGCAGAAGAAGAATATGTGACGGTCTGAAGTTGTTAAATATTTGTTGAGAAACATGAGGAGGGGAGCGCTTGCGAGGCTGTCGGCCGCCACATCGGAGGGTTCTGTGGCTAATTCCGAACCTGTCATGAGGCTAAACTGAGTAGGTAATGTGGCTACGCCAACGTCTCAATCATGAGGACAGCAGATAGGATATCTGGGTTTAACATGGCCAGATAGAATTAAGAGGAGAAAATTCTTGTACAAGTCTCACTCCCCGATTGAAGCATAAATCTCGATGGACAGGTATGTTGGTTGGTCACAGCCACTCCGTATATCAGGTCGGGGACGAATTGAGGTAAGGATTGAATATTTCGCAACATGAAACAAGGGCTTGTCATAGACTATTGCTCGGATAAAACCTGAGACATATGTCAGGCATATTCAATTAATGAAATGAAGTGGAATATTCATATAAAAAGAGAGAGCTCTACGTGGAGGCATCTGTTAGTCCGCAAGGCCAATACTTCTCATTATGTGTAGTCATGCGTTCTCCTCACCTGAGTCGAATATCAATAGTTTAAATCTTTCTGTATTTGGTGAATATACTAGTGTGAAAAAAAAAAAAAAAGAAATCACCAAAAGAAACCTTTATCCTCTCAAGCGCCTTTTAATATCAAACGAAACTCAGTATCCCATTGTCCCTTGCTATTGTGTCAAAGACTCAAGAACATCAATTACTTCTTGCTTGTGTAACGTTTTGCTTTGCGTCAAATCAAACATTTGTATCCCGTTACTCGACCGTCTGAAAAGAAGTGCGCCGTTGGGATCTTCAGCATCGACTTGTATGAACCCCGATGTTGAGCCCATGTACCCAGGGATAAGCACACACAGGAATGCAGTCAAATCAGGCATAGAATACGCTTGTTCGGCATAGTTATTCCCGAGAGAGACTTGGTCTGTTACGATTCTGATAGGGTCTTCATGGCAGTTGAAGCCTAGGATTCGCTTCTCCAAACAATCGCCTCCAACGTGCTTCAGACCCAGTGCCGAGTATTTTATACCCTGCGCTGTATGAGAAGGCACAACGGTAAACTTTGAGAATTCTCCGGATCGCTCGAGTACTGTCTTGGCTGCTTCTTGGTTGAGAGCAATGTTGAACTGATTAGCAAACAGATTTGCCGACATATCGCACGATCCCTGGGCCGCTGTAAGTAGGTATACACAACACAATATCACAAATCAGCACTTACCACTTGCAGATGGCACTGAATCTTTCCGGCTACTCCCTGATCAAGGAACTGCCGCAGGATTCTTAAAGATGAGCCACCGAAGAAGCGAACACTTGCTGCAGCTTTGATTGCGTCACATAGCGAGGTCAAATCGAGGGATCCCACAGAAGTTTTCGAGTTCCCTTCTAGCTCCATTCTGCTAACACATTTCTCATACCAGGTGCGGAGGCTCTGGGTTCGTTGAGGAAAAGGCTCTGCCAAAATGTCGTCATATGACTTGAGTTCTTCTTTGCTGCGGTTGACAAGTTCTTCGTGATGATGGAAATTAAGATTCACAGGGTTCTCGATCTCCTCTAAACTTTCAAAGTCCACAAGCACTTCGTTGGCGGCGTTGGACCACTGAGCAAGGCAGGATGCGAAATCCCAAGCAGTAAGACGTCCATGGAGTATTGCATCCTCTTTTGAGCCATTCTCTGACTTGACAGCCATGCCCAGCTAGCATTTTGGCATTAGTAAAGAATGTGATATGAAATTTGAGGATGAGTGCGCTTACCAGCTTTCTGTCAGCTTCTCCTAGTCCTTCGATATTCTCGAGATCCTGCTGATTGACAAGACCTCCCAAAACTACTTTGAAAGGGTTCCCAAGGGAGGGGAAATGCAGTTGTATTAGCTCCTTGCACTTGGAAACTTGCTCTGCCGTCATGGACAATCCAAAGCATACTTGACGAGGCTCCAAGATCCAAATCAAGCGCGTGTTTGGTCTTTGGTATGTCGCCTTCCACAAAGCCAAGGCCGCGGCCAAGTTGTCCGAGTCGATCGAGTCATTATAGTAAATGATAATATCTTCACCCATGGCGGTTATCTTACTGTCGCAGTTTGAAATTCGCGTTGCTGAATGTGCAAAAGTTGAGGGGGATAGTGAGAGATTTAAGAATCTAATCGTTGACTGATGCTGGAAGTGGAAGAAGCCTTGAGACGGTGGTTAGAGTTGGTGGGCTGTGCAACAATATCAGTCAGTGTATAAGCTACCTACGTTTAAAATGCCCCGCGAAGCGCCTTGCTACACAAGAAATCAACCTATTGTCAGAACCACCAACTAAAGAAATTGCATGGCCATGGGCTCATGGCCACTGCCTGATCTGTGGGCAAATCGCCAACGTTAGTTCATTCCTCTTTACCCCATTCAGCCACCTTTTTCCATCTTTAATCGCGTCTGACAGTGACTAACACGGAACTAGAACTGACCGAGCTGAGCTCAACCTTGATCCTTCGGCATTCCGTGTGGATAACATAGTTTTTTCAGTAACCAGGAGGGATCCTTCAGTAAATCAGTTTGCGGGTGGCAGGTTTTCAATAACGTGATAGAGTGACTACATAATGTCGAATATCACCACATCCAAGAAATCATACCACATCCTAGCATCATATGTCAAAGTCCAGAGGCAAACTTTTATGGACTGATTCAAACTTGTTTAAATCTTACAATGTTTTATTCAAATCATCTACTCTTATACATCTATAATATGTAAGTGGTAATTGCCACGATGCGTCTCAAAACCAAGATTCTATACGAATTCTTCTCCTTTGAAACTAGTCCCAATATGAAACCATAACTATACCTTCCTTTGCCTCCCTACAAGCTTGTATAGCGCAAGGCATTTTTGAGGTGTTTAATAGGTAGGCGTTAACTTTTTATTGTTCATTCTAATGCGACCTGCCACACTTTGTCTAGATGTTTTTAAGCAAGTGTATTTCAAAGATTTTAAAAGTGTATCAATACGCCGCTCGCTAGCTAGATTAATCACTCCAGCTGAGGCCAGTATGGCACACCACCAGTTCTTGCCTGAGGCTTTGTTGTAACTTGATGTGTTTTCTTGCTAATAGACTTGGCGGGTCAAGGTTGAATATGGAATGTTCTACCTTTCTGTTTGGTCAAAGATTATATTACATTACCTATTAGTAACATTTAAGCAAAACCATGTTGATTAAAGACACTACTCGCATTCTACATAATGTATAACATGACTCATCTCAGTAAGGGGTCAACATAGTGGCAGGGTGAAATTTGGTGGTCAGGATGGCTTTGATTGATGAGATCGATCCGGGATCAAGAGTTGCGACACCTCGGCTAAAATTGATTTCAACATATATATACAGCCAGCTAAGCTTTATTTCATCGGACTGACAAAGAAGTGGTTATTCGTCATGGCTGTAACCTGAAACTTCATCCCAACCTCAATCTGCCCCTCAGCCTTGGGCGCGCAGAGCATTCCAAAGCTAGGCTTAAACTTAAGCCCAGGATCGATCCGTCGGTACTTCATCAGTTGATTCCAAGGCTGGCGTGGGTGCTTGTCGGCTGTGGCTGGGTTGACGTTGGGCACCTGGCATCGCAAACAGCGGCACACCACGTCGAGGTCGAGGCGGTGTTCACCCTCGCCGATTTGTAAAGCCTTCCATCCATCCTCATTCCATGGCACGCTTCCACGGATGACAATGTTGGGGCGGAAACGTTCAATCTCAATCTCATCCTCACCAGCTTGGACAAGACGTTGATTGAGTTCTGTAATACTCGCCATAGAAGCAACCTTGAACCGGCCATTAGCACAGATTCTAAACATTTCTTTCATTTCGAGATTGTCCAACTTACCAGCACAGGCATCATGTCTGCAAACTTGGTGGCTTCAGTGCGACCAAGACGTTGAGGAGCTCCGCTGCCTCGAAGAACCCGAGGTGTCGGTCCCTTGTATATCAGGCGGACATCCATACCCAAGAAGTCCGAGATTGGCTTGGTAAGATTGGCTGAATATTCCCAACCGTCAGTTTGCTCACCCCAAATACCCGCCTTCTTCAGCTCGGTGTTGTTCTGGAGCCATTGAGAAGTAGGATGGGCGGGTATTTCTATTTTGTGTTCATTGAGCGTAATTATAAGAGTGTCTGTGTTTGTATCCCAAGCCGTACGAATAAGCGTCATCTTCGAATTCGTCCTGATGGTGATGAACTCGCGCTTTTCTGCTGAGATAAACATCCAACTGCGATCTAGATCCAGACCTGTTCGTAAAAGCTGGGCTGATTTTACGTCGAAACCACGACATGATTTGATTGGATATACATGCAGGCTTACAATCTCATCCGTAGGAGGTATCGGCAAGGGCTTGGAAGTTTGGCCACCGGGTTTGCGGAACAACAAGAAAAGAAGGATGATAGGTAGTGTTATTGAAGCAAAGGCGAGCGAAATATATGCCGACGAAGGGCTATCCGGAATAGTGAGAAGACCCATCGTGACTTGGTGTCGACATAAAAACTGTATCGGTAAGATTTGGAGGTAAGAAAAAATAACCGTTGAGCAGTGGCGGAGAGACGGTCGGAGAATTTAAGCTTGGCCCCACTCCGGCTCAGTGCCTCCCGAAGTTCGGAGCATCGACCCGGCCGTGAGGCGGGATTTTGTGAATATCACTTGCACTAATGACAACTAATGTATTTTTACTTTCTTTTATTGCCATATATAAGAGCCATCGAACTAATCACGTCAATGTTGAGCATGCATTCTTACGATTGAGTGCTTGTAAAGGCATGTCAGGACTTGACTCCTCTATACTGAGGTCTATCTATGTTGAGATTGTCAAAATTAATCACCCAGTCAAGTATCTGAATCATCATCATCGTCACCAGGCTGAGTAAACTCCACCATATCGGCGGATGCGGCAACATCGTCCCCCTCGAAGTAGGAAAAATTAGCAATATAGCCGTCTTCATCTTCTTCGTCTCCAGACTCTGAGTCCTCGTCCAAGCTATAACGGGCATGCTTGGTCTCGTCTGTCTTGTTGCTTTTAAATTCGTCCTTCCTCTTTGAGTATTGAAAACCTCGGAGTCTGTAAGCCAGAACAACATCGCCATCCTCAATCGAGTCATGATAGCTTGATTGCGTCTCTCGGTTTGCCGATAACTCTGCCGATACCTCGACCCCTATACCCGGAGGGCCTATGCCAATACCAGCACCTGCTCCTCTACCGCGAGATGTTGCTGTTGTGCGTGAAATGGTGTTTGCAATGGCGACCCCTACTACCATGTATATTGGAGCACTAAAGAACGACTGACGTACAAAGGCAGTGACTTCTTTTGTGCGTAGCGCCTTGTTCATGTAGGTATCTGATGGAATGAATCGCTGCGATCTGACCCTCGTTGCTTCAATGGAGTAGGATGTGCCTTTGGTCCAGTTTCCCTCAACAAAAGGAGCAGCGCCTATCACGGCGGCAAGAACAGAGGAAGCTCCTAGTTTAGAACCGAGACCAACGTCTAGCGCATCGGTGAAACTTTTGGTGACATGCTCCCGTTCGTTAATGACGGCTGAAGAATCCACGGGCTCGACTTCTTTTCGGTTCAGAATATCAACTGGGTCGTTGGGGTATTTGAGGATGCTTCCTAAGACTAGGTCATCTGGAGAAAGGCACTCCTGAGGAATTATCCAGTGCTTTTTTGACTTATCCCCAAACGACATTTTGGAAACACGAGGACAGCAATCTTTGAGTCCAAGACCTGAAGACAGTCAAAGTTCAACATTAAAAGAGTCTCAAGCAAGATTCAGGAGCATCAAGGACCTCATCAAGCTTATGGTCACATGGATAACGCCAATGACGTGGTGCTGCAGCACAGCTGCGAGGATCGTGCCTCTCATGGTAAGCCTCGTTCCGGTCGGCATCACCAATTTCCCCACAGGCTTGATGAAGGGATCAGATTATTCATAGCTCTTTGTTCTATATAACTGCTGCACGGTAAACAGGAATTGATCAGCAATCCAATCTTTTCCTACATGGATGGCGATAGCTTCCGCCTACCAATAACACTGCATCGTGTTTCTCACTGAAGAAGTGATTACATAGCGTGTAACAAACAGAAATGGCTACCCATGTGAGAAGAAGCCAAGGGAGAAAATTATCGATAGATCAATATTCATACACACGAGGGATCAGCAACAAAGTACGCACTGTGGCAATTATTGTTACCAGCAATCGTAGTACAGTGGTTACAATATGCCTGGCCATCCTAAAGGAGGGTAGTGTGAGTGAGCTCTTGCAGAGCTTACCAGCTCCGTCAAATCGGGCGATCGACTGTGTGACGGGAGCAGAAAACGCATCTTCACCTCAATTCCACAATCATGAAGCCAGAAGACTATATACAGTTCCTGCGCCGGCATCACCTTGACCCTGAGAAACGAGCAGAAGACCGGGGCGATGCGATACACATGGCCATTCTCGATAAACATGTTCAGATCTCAGATGAGCTTCTGAAATTGTACCCAGAATGCCTAGAAGTAAGAAGCAGGAATACCCCGAAGGGACGCACTCCATTGCACAATGCAACAGAGAGAGGACACGCTGCTGTAGTCAGGAGTCTTCTTGACAAAGGAGCTGATGCAAACGCCCGAAGCTGGAACAAGCTCACGCCTCTCATCTTTGCAGTCGAAGCACAGAAACTTGAGATTGTCAAGTTGCTCATCAGCAAAGGGGCAAACATCGATGCCCAATCGAATGAAAAGACCAACGCACGTAGCGCCCTTCACGTTGCTGCACAGATAGAGTCACCAGACATTATCTTGACTCTTCTTCTCAGTGGAGCAGATCCAAATCTTGTGACAGCAGCTGGAAATACGCCCTTGCACCTCGCCGTTCAAGCGGGCTGTGAATCTGCTGCAGCTCTCCTCCTCTTCCATGGAGCATCTACTACGGCGACCAACGCCAAAGGGAAATCTCCTCGTCGTCTGGTTGACGATCTAAAACAAAAAGAAAACAAGCGGTTCAATCACATCTTCGAATGTACTAGTCGGCGAGGCGATTTTGGAAATTTCTTCGAGCGACATGTGAGGCCTGACGCGCCGATAGAGATGGTTGCTGCCATGCATTGGGCCATTGCTCATAATCTTGAGCGAGCGGTGGCCTACCTCTTACATATCGACTCACACATGGTCGAGGCGAGATCACCTCGCGGGTGGCACCCGCTTCATCGTGCAGCAAGGGCTGGTTACGACAAATGCATGCTCATCCTTCTCGAACATGGCGCAGAAGTAGACTGCACGACCAAAACTGGCTGGACACCTCTAATGATGGCTGCTGAGAACGGAAACAAGACAATACTCCAGATCTTGCTCGATCACAATGCGTCTCGAATGTTGAAGAATGAAAACGGAGATACCGCATGGAAGATTGCTCAACATTGCGGCCATCGTTTACCCATGCTGCTAGCAGTTAGGCATGTCTCTCCGTCGGCTGTAGACGACGGCGACGAAGATAAGAACGGAGATACATTGGCCCCTCCCAAAGAAATACAATTTCGCAGAACACCATCTCCAATGAGAGGAGACATGGACGATAACGCAGGTAAGTTTCTTTATTGTGTGAAAGTTTGACGCCTTGTAGGTGGCTTATTTGATAGGTGAATTATACGCACTTACTGATGCAACGGCCGAAGATTATTCAATGCCAACTCCTCAAAAGTCCGTTGAGCTGTTCACGTGATAGAAGGAAGATTATGCTAACTTCAGTCTAGTCCAGAGTACTTTGAAGACTTTTTGAAAATCTTGGAGCGGACATGGTATAACCAAATCCAATGGCACCCAAAAGACGATACCAGCGACCCTCGTAGAGACTGGTCTGGTCCGGTCAAGATTGCAATCCTAGATACTGGTATTGATCTAGACCACCCTGATTTTAATCAGCGTGCTCGTAGAAGGACCAAAATCGCAGCAACAAGCTTACCGGAAGAGATACAGAGAGATCGAATAGAGGTGTGTAAGAACTTTACTGGAGGATCCGAAAATGATGTGACGGATGATGACGGCCACGGGACTCATATTGCTGGTCTCATTTTGACCATTGCTCCACGTGCGAAGTTGTATATCGCCAAAGTCAGTTCTTCTCCCAAGACTGAGGGATCGACCTCAAAAAGGCATAAAAAGGAGTCACATCCTATCCAAGAGGTAAGCAACTAGCCCTGTAAAGCCGTCTCATGTCCCCCGATTGATCATTTAACGTATCAGGCACTCAATTGGGCCATGGAAAACGAAGTCGATATTGTCAACATGTCCCTAGGCTTCGCCCAAGAGAGTTCATACGAGTTGACTGTGGCTCTCGAAAAAGCGAACAGCCAGGGCATCATCGTCTTCGCAGCTGCTGCAAATCATGGGAACCGCAAGGCCATAGCATGGCCAGCTCGAGATCGGGAATTGGCCATTTGTGTGACATCTGGCGATGAATACAACTCTCCTTCGGCATTTGCCCCGTACCCGAATAGGGAGCTACCCATCTTCATCGCCCACGGCGAGAATATATGCAGTCACTGGCCTGGTGGCGGGTTTCGCAAGATGAACGGCACCTCAGTCTCGACGCCGATAGCGGTGGGGATGACGGCCATGATCCTCGCCTTTCTCAACAAGACCAACGAGTGGTCGCCAGAAGTCAAGCGGGAGTGGCTCGATCGCACAAAGGAGCGGCGGTTACGGAGTACAAAGGGAATGGGGAGGTTTCTGGAGTACATGTGTCGAGATCGAAATGGTCTCAAGGTATTGGCGCCTGAGCTAATGTGGGAACAGTGTCCGGATGAGCCTCCACTGAAGATACTCGGCTCTTTGGGGCAATATGAAGCTCGTAGGCTAGCGGGTTAGCATGCATAGTTGAGTAAACAATTCCATAATCTTCAGTGAAGCTCTTGAAGAACACAAGTCTACCTACTCCTGCAGGTTAACGTTGTGCGCTTTGTCAGCTCCTTCCACCCCGGAACTTATGAGGGGTTTCAAAGTCCTAATTAGGCAGGTGTATATATATTTATAAGCTGTCTACACAAGGGCGCAGCGCCTTACTTAAATTCCAGCTCGTACTTGAGAACTTGTTTCCGGAAAACCTGCTTCATATATCTTCAGAGCATCACTCAACATGTCTGTCAAAGAAAACAAACCTGAGAGCACTTATGAGGCGGCGTGCCACTGTGGCTACATTGGTTTGTCTGTCACCCTCTCTCCACCCCTGCCTCAGCACGAGGTTCTACATTGTAATTGCTCCATCTGCCGTCGTGGAGGCTATTTACTCGTTTGTAAGACTCACTCTGAGCCCATAATGACTAATCATTGACCCGAACCATAGACCCCGTACATGAGAAAGTGACGTGGCATGACGGCTCGGACCAGCGCGTCTCACGATACCAATTCAACACCAAGTTGCGCGATCACATGTTTTGCCCCAAATGCGGTGCCAGTATTGGTATCGATTTTGAGAGAGTAAAGCCGGAAACCCCGTTCTACGGAATCAGTGTGCGTAAACGAGAACCCTTTTCGCAACAAGATGGGCGCTGGCTGACAGCTTGATACGCAGGTACGGCAGTTTAACAACGTGGATCTAGATGCTCTAAACTACAAAAAGTTTGATGGGATGCATAAAATAGAACCCGCCATTGATATGGCAGATGCGCAGTCTGGTGCAAAGAGCGACTAGGCAAGTGTCCAAGTTAGATCGAGGAGCTATCAGCCGGAGTTGGAGTTGTTGTTGTGCTGGTTAAAGACATCCAGGGTAGGCGTCGCAGAAACTTGATCAAGATGAATGCCGTTGGATCGATCGCCAATGGATTGAACTGAAATCACACCAGGGTTGCAAGCCATTTACGCAAGCTCTTGGAGGTGGGGTTGGGTGGTCATACCATATTGATGCTTAGCCTCACTGTCAATTCCTTGTCTGGCTGAACCAGAATCTTGAGTGGGAGTTCCACATTGGCTCTTTGATCCAAGATTAGCAGTCTTGGCTGACATGGAACCAATATGATCTGATTTCATGTCAAGATATAGCTTACGCGTAGATATTACAATCGCTTTGGAGTAAACATTTTTTGCCTTCCATGATACTCAAATCTGATGTCACTGACGTTCTGCAATTAGAGGCCCAGCCACGAGTGCGGGGAGCTCCCCCGCTGTGGCCTCCCTTGACGCGGCTCTTAACCCCACTAAGATGATCGTCCCGTGCAGGGCAGGAGCTATATCCGGTACGTAGCTGCATCATAGTATCGACGTCATCGATCTCTGCAATCATTTCATCGTTTCCTTGGTTGATTGCGTTTCAAGCAGCCATCCCAAGCCATGAATCAATCGCAATGGGACAGGTAACGTTTCTCGTGTGACGCTAATCAATTGTGCCGTGTCAATATTTCTCCTCCCCATCCTCTGCTACTTCTCCTCCTTCTCTTCTCCTCATTCCACCCAAGTCAGTTATACCCGAGTTTGGGGAGCTCACCACCAGCCAATTCTCCAGCTGCCTTTCAGGCTCTCCATCATGTCGGGTTTCCAGCAGCAGACCGTGCCTTCGGCTGGGCAGCATTACAGTGGCCAGAACCGTGTGCCAAATGTCAAACAATTCATGGACCAGTTGGATCACGATAAGAAGGCTCGCGATGCCGAAATTGACCAAGAGCTCAAGCAGAACAAAGTCTATGGCGAGACCAAGGATCATAAAAACGACCGAGCTGAAGCTATACGACAGCAAAAGGATATTCGTACCGTGCGAGATCCTGTAACGGGCAAGGATGTCGGTATCCGAGATGCTGATATTGACTTCAACGAAGCCGTCGAGAACCCTCAGGTAGGATGCCGACAGTGCGTTTTGCAGTAACAAGTAAAACGCTGATAATTTTATTAGCTGTCAGTCCCCAATGAAAATCTAGGCAAGCCCGCCACTATCGCAACCTCTTCAAAGCAATCCGGCGAGGAGTACCGCTACGCCCAAGATGTCACTGCTCCTCCAGACCCCGTCCAGGAGGGTGCTACGTCTGATGTACCCATCCGCAGCGAGAAGACCTCTGTAGTGTTCTACAAGACTCCCTCAGTCAGCTACGAGCCCATGTTCGAAATTCTCGAGCAGCGTTCCAACGTCCTTTGTTTCGGTATCTTCGCCGCTATCGTGTTCATTGGAAAGATGTTTGGTGGCCGTCTTCTCGGTCTCATTCCTCTTGGCTTCTGTGTCGCTTGTGGAGTTTTCCTGTGGACGAAGGATTTGATTCGACAAGGTAGAGATCTCGAATGGTCAAGCGAGCAGGACCGTGGTGAGACTGCCACTGCGAATCTGATCCCTGAATCGGTTGAATGGATGAATACCATGCTTGGAATCATGTGGGGGCTAATCAACCCTGAGATGTTTTCCGCTGTGGCCGATACGTGAGTTACTCGATTTTCTGATGTGCCCTTGTGCTAACTGTAGGTAGTCTCGAAGACGTCATGGCAGCGTCCGTACCTGGCGTTATTGAGCATGTTCGTGTAGCCGACATTTCCCAGGGCAACAATCCCATTCGTATACTCAACATGCGCGCCCTTCCCGACTCTCATGTCCAGGATATCAAGGATGAGCAGCACCGACAGAATGAGAAGACAACCGATCCCGAGGAGCTTGCAGCCAATGAGCAGGCTGGCTCCTTCTACAACCTTGAAGTTGCTGTCGCCTACCACGCCAAGCCCTCCGGACAGGACATTGCGTCCAAAGCGCGCAACATGGGTATGCAGCTTGTATTTTACCTCGGTATCAAGGGGCTCTTCGGTGTCCCATTGCCCATCTGGGTCGAGCTCCAAGGTCTTGTCGCGACAGCTCGAGTACGACTTCAGTTGACTCCTGACCCCCCTTTCCTCAAGACCCTGACGTTTACACTCATGGGCATCCCCAAGGTTCAGGCTGGGTGCACGCCGATGATCGAGAAGGGTGTCAACATCCTCAATCTTCCTCTCATCTCCAACTTTGTCAATTGGGCTATCGGCGCAGCTGCATCGATGTACGTGGCTCCTAAGAGCTTGTCTCTTGATCTTAGCAAAATGCTACAGGGAGACGATATCAAGAAGGAAACTCTAGCTCTCGGCGTCATGTTTGTTCGCATCCACAAGGCCGTTGGCCTCAGCAAGCAGGATCAGCGCGGCAGCAAAGGAGGTGGCTCCGATCCTTACATTACCATTAGCTGGAGCAAATTTGGGAAGCCCCAGTTCTGCACTCGAGTTATCCAGGATAATCTCAATCCTGTATTCGAGGAGAGCGCTGGCCTCCTTGTCACCAGTGATCTTCTCAAGGCTGACGAGCAGCTGTCAGTTGAGCTCTGGGACAGTGACCGATCTTCTGCTGATGATGTTGTTGGCAAAGTCGAGCTCAGCATCCAAAAGCTCATTCAGCACCCTGGCAAGATGTTCCCTCAGGTATCTAAGCTTCGCGGAGTCAAGGCCGAGAGTGAGATGCCTGGAGAGCTTCACTGGGAGGTTGGCTTCTTCGGAAAGACACAATTTCGCAAGGCTCTTCGAACAGACGGACGAGATCTTAGCTTGCCTAAGGAACTCGCAGACAAGCCCGAGCTTCAGGAGAATAAGGGCAGTATTGATACCCAGGAGGAGGATGCCGTCATTCACACACCGCCCGATCCATTGTGGCCGTCTGGAATTCTCAGTATTGTTGTCCATCAGATTGTTGGATTGGAAATGTCCAATATAAAGGGCTCCGAGGGAAAGAGAAAGGGTAAGGAGTATGAGCCAGCACGTCCTGAAGCTGGCGAAGTCAAGGAGGAGCAGGCCAAAACTCTCCCCAGCTCTTACTGCACAATCCTCCTCAATGATGATCTCATATACAAGACGCGAACAAAAGTCGTATCTTCACAGCCCATTTTCAATGCCGGAACCGAAAAGTTTATCCGCGATTGGCGATCATGTATTGTCACAGTTGGTGTTCGCGATTCTCGCAACCGACAACATGACCCGCTCATTGGCGTTGTGCCCCTGAAACTCACTGATATCCTTCAAACGAGCAGCGAGTCGACCAGGTGGTACCCTCTCGACGGGGGTATTGGATTTGGTCGCATTCGCATTTCGCTTCTGTTCCGCTCGGTTGAACTCCGTCTTCCTCCTCCCCAGTTAGGGTGGGATATCGGCACTTTCGAATTCTTGTCTGATGCGATCACGACCACTGGCTATGCCCCAGGAAACCACGCGAAGCTTCGTTTCCGAACTGGAGGCTCGTCGGCCAACGTCGGGAAGAATGTTTCCTCACGTGAAGGTGAAGGCATGAGATTCAACATCAGTGGTGAAGATGGTTCTGAACGCGTCCGCCTACCTGTCCGCCACCGCTACAGCTCACCCATCTTTGTGGAATTCACACCTAGTGGAAAGCGAAGTGCTGATGCATATGCTGTGCTTTGGCTTCTGGAGCTTGTCGACGGTGAAGAGAAGGATTTTGATATTCCGATCTGGAAGTGTGACAACAGCATGCGCCTCTCCCAGAACTATATCACCGAAGAGAACTACAGGTCCATCCCAGATATTGAGATGGAGCAGATTGGACGAATTCAATTCCGGGGCCGATTCTCGGCAGGAACAGATTCTGATCATATCAAGTTCGCCAGCACAAATGATACTCGTGAGACGATTGAAACTTGGGAAGCTTGTTACGCTGAGGGTGTACGACAACAGGATGTGCAGGCCGAGGTCCCTCATGTTATCCAGAAACTGCACGAAGAATCATTGACCCATGGTCGCGATGTTCTTGCCCAAGCCGACGAGAAGCAAAAGGCCAAGTGGCTTGCTAAAGATGGTACCGACTGGACCGGAGCTTTTGGTGAAGATCCGTCTTCTCTGATGGCGAAACGAGATGGACCTTCCCAGGATAGCGAAGAATACGACACTTTTAATGAAGACGACTCTGACCCTGATCTTGGCATCCAGGATGCAGACACTGAACCGACCGACACTTCTGACAATGGTCGCCCATCGGTTGATACTGCCGGAACCAACGCGACCAACGCAACAAGCGCGACCAATGATTCTCAAGCCAGCACCAGCAGCAAGAACCCTATCAAAAAGATCAAGTCGTATCGCTCAGACAGCCGTGACCTCCATCGCAAGCACAGAGGTCTCATGCAATGGCGACCGATGCGCAACATGCAGTTTGCCAAGAACGAAGCAAAGTTTGCCGTCCGAAAGGTGGCGAAACTCGGAGCGTTGGATGGCCGAAAGCCAGATGTTGAAACTGAAGTTTAATGCGACTGAATTTCTTTTTTTTTTTTTTTTAACGGGAGTAATGAGTGGAAAGTCGGTAAACGGATGAGATTGACGATGGCACGATTGGAGTTTTGATGCTTATGATGGTCTTGTATGAATACGAACTTAGTCCTAATGCAGAATGATTTGAACCTTGAATGCGGAAAACTAAAGGTCAAGTTGAAGGAATTAGTTGTTGGACTCGGATAACAGGCCCTTGGCAGATGCTTTGGCAATTAATAATTTGCTTGTTGTGAGATTTCTCTTCAACGCGACGTTTCCAAGCACGTGAGCATAGCTACACGCCAATCATATAGGTAGCTTCGCGACTACAAAGGCCAACCTGGAACTAGCTGCTGTACTTCCCTATCTTTGTCACGACAATCTTCTTCAGCCAATATTCAATTCGACGCACAAGTTCCAAGACCTACGATTCTTTCTCTCTTTCATTCTTAATGCTCCTTGCTACCAAATCACTTAGTCAGCCAATCTAACACCAGTTTCGCTGCACACGCCGCGTGAAAGCGTGTGAAGCAGTGTTGGCATGAACTTTAACGTCAACCTTGGCACCCAAAGTCATAAAAACACGCATACTATTATACCACCACGCATCACACGGTACGAGTCTGTCTCGGATAGTATCGAATCCGATGGTCCTCTAGCCAAAGACACACCAAAAAACAGCCAAGGCTCAGTTAAGCAATATACAAGATCACCGCAAGGTACATTGACGCCGAATGACCGGCCAAAACTCGCCGTCGTTCTCAATAAACCGCCCGGACACTATAAAGCATACAAGGAGACCAGTGTTGAATATGAGGAGGATGAATTCGATGCACCAGTCACCTCAGATTTAACATCACAAGGGAAACCCGAGACGTTACTAAACCCTGTCAACGCCATGAACACATCGAGTCCAATCGGACCATTGACGGCAGTCTCCAGCGACGCAACATCAACAAATCCTTCACGAAAACGAGGTAGACCAAAGGGGTCGAGTAACAAGCTAAAGAGCTTACCAGCAACCGCCGCAGCATCTCGGCAGGCCCGACAGGTTAAATCGCGACCTCATCCCAGCGGCTTTCCAAAGCGAAGAGGTCGGCCACTGAAGCAACCGTCACCTCCTCCGAGGACTATCTACTATCAATTGGACGCGCCCTTCTTTCCATTTTTGTGTGAGTGGAAGGGCTGCAAAGCTGAACTGCAAAACCTTGAGACGCTACGGCGGCATGTGAACGTTGTACATGGAGATTCCGATCACTGCCTATGGGGAGAATGCTGGCGTCAAGAGAGCCCTTGCGAGTTTGGCGATGACGAGCATTTCAAAGAACATGTTGAGGGGGCGCACCTAGTGCCATTGTCGTGGCATGTCGGCGACGGGCCAAATAACCTCGGGCAGCGGAGTTTGCCGAAGGAGGAGGAGGAGGATATACCCGATTATCTCAAAGATGAGCACGGCAATCAGGTCACGCCTTCGATACGAGATCAGCAAGAGGAAGATTTGATGACTTGGAGGAGGAACAGACGCAAACTTAAGGAGCTGCTTATCCGTATGAATGATAACCTCCCAGATGGGTCTGACGAGGAAGAGGGTGTTGAGAGAGATGCTGCCTGATGGCTGGGTCTCTTTGATACAATGCATGACGACTTTAATGTGTAGGGAGATACAGCAGCTCAGATTCGGTCAGTAGTCTATGCCTGTTCCCACTGCAGTTCCGCTGGGGTAAGAGTGGACACAAGCTCTTTATTGCTTAGGGCTTTGAAGTCTATGGAGTTGGCTGCAGCTGTCAGCCAGCAATGCAAGATTACCTAGCCATGGCTTGGTTGGAACAAAATTACGTTGCCATTCTCCAATCACCAAAAGGCTAAACAGGGTGTCACGGCGAAGCTGGCGCGATATTAATCCCGATTATGTACCCGGAATGGAGGGACGGAATCCCACAGATGTCGAAGCTTGAACTCTTGTAGATTTGAGATTCTTGTGGAAACAAATCTTAAGTCACATTGTCATTCTAACAAGATATGAGTCTAAAACGTGCGCTTTCCTCATCCCATCGGTCCCTAGAATGGTCCACTGGCAGTAGATTGTGCTTAGTATGAGTAGTCCTTACCCCCGTTGGGCAAAGGGTTCTGAACCTGGATGACGCCAGGAGCAGCAAGAGTCTTGGAGACAACATCATCAGGGCTGCTGAACGATCCAGAGGTGGTTAGAGCAGCGTGGGTGAAGCCCTGAGCAATAAGCTTGCTGAAGGGGAATTCTGCCTTGAGGGTCACAGTATTTCCCTCCCACTCGACCTTGTCCGCCTCTACACTGTAGGGAAGTTGTTGGCCGGTGATGTAGGTGATGTAGAGATCCTCATCCTTGTACCTCTTCTTCTCAGATGCCTTTAGCGTAGCGCTGAAGGTGAGCGTGCGATCCTCGGCCTCAAGCTTGGCAACTGCCTGGTTATTGACCAGCAGAGGGGGGAAGATGGGCAAGTCAATCTTCCTAATCTCCTCCTTGCATGTGCCAGGCACGACAAAGCCCTGAAGAGCAGACCAGGCAAAGGCAGCGGGGACGGTGGTCAAGAAGGGAGACTCTGAGGGGACTTGGTTGAGGTAGACGCGGTAGAAGCCGTTCTGCTCACCCTCCTGACCGATGACAGAGGAGATGAGACGGACAACTTCGGGCAGACCCTCCTTGCTGAATACGACGTTGGCATCCTGAAGAGCGCCGAGGACGATGGCAGTGAAAGTCTCGGCAAGGAAAATGGCGTCCTTGAGGGTGTTGACGGGGAACCTGTACTTGCAGGGTGAAGGAGCAAACTTTGCAGCCGATTTGAGAGTTGCGATGGCACCGAGAGCGTGCTGCTTCTCTTGCTATCACCCAGCGTCAGTGGATGGAACAGGACATGATTCGAAATGTACTAACAGCGAGGACAGTCTTGATGATCTTGACAGCTTCATCGCGCTCATCATGGTCGATCTTGTAGCCAGCCACTCCATTGGTGACGTTGTAGAGCAGAGACTCAAAGAAGCGAACCTCGAAGAGCTCGTTGAAGGCGATGAGCTGGAAGGCAGTCGTGGAGCCGGGGCCAAGCTTGGTAGGCAGAGGAGCACCAGGGAGTTTTCCTCCAGCCTGTATGGCGATCTGCTGCTCCTGTTCAGGAGTTACATTGGGGAACGCGCTGTCACCGTGAGGCCTTGTGACGGTGACCCTGCTGTCTCGGGGGAGAAGGCCTGCGGCAACAGAGGCGACGAGGCCTGCAGCAGCAAAGAGGGTTGAGAAATGCATGTTTTGTTTTGTTTTTTACAAAGGGAAGAGAGAGTTGCTGTGTAAGGCAGATGCAGATAGGACGATGGTCGAGATGTTGATTCGAAGATCCTCCTCCAGATACTTATATGCAAGTAATTAAGTGGCAGAGACGGTAACTTGTTAAGCGGAGGTTGGGCTGCAACATTGAGTTCGATGCAAGGTAACCTTTGAGTAGGCATTTGCGTGCTCACTAAAGTTACTACGACGCCATGCAAGCCAGAGAGCGAATGTGATGAGACGGCCATGATGCTCATCACATTTGGTGTCTTGGTTGTTGCAGTACTAGACCTGGCCATGGTACCGCAGTTCTTTCTCTTCCATTCTTAGACCAACAGCACCTATGCGGTCAGCACGGCTAATGCCATTATCTTGGGTTCAATAGTGCGTCTTACTATTCTTTCCGGCTCGTCATGGATCCGCAAACAAAAAAGATGCTATTCAGACCGACTGAAAGCTTGTGCCTCCAACAGAGCCAACCAATGTAACATCTCCTGGACAGGGCTAAACAAGCGGTCGCCAAAAGGTATCTTTGGGCTGTTTTTGTGCGGGATGCAACATGAATGAGACTGTTTTATAAACTCTGGGCCGGCTCACGTACCGTGTGGCTGAAGGTTATGGGGTAGTGGAACACGAGAATGTTACAACACTGCGCCCTTGAGGTCCCGTCCTTGGCGTCAGGAACTCGATTTAGATGGCCATGGAGGTAGATATGGCGTAGATTTGATAGAGCCGGCAGTATGATCCCGAGAGGTGGATGGCTCGGAAGTGACGAGATCTTTGAGCCGGCTTCTTTTTAGTCTTGTTACTAGGATCTGTTTATAGTAAGCAGCTCACGGGACACTTGGAAAGTAGTCCCATGTCTTTTTCATTCTGTGCAATTGCCACTTGGTAAGCTGTCTTTGAGATGTTAGGATAGTAGCCATGCGGTCGTCAGAACTGTGATGTGGGAACGTGATATTAACGGCCGATGTGACTTGTATTCCAGACTATCCAAGACTAGTCAGCAATGCCCAACTCAGTTGAGCTATAACAATAATTAAACAACAATTCCAGACTGGTTGGGTTAGTGTTCCCAAAAATCCATTTCGGCTACAGTGGTCAGTCACTTCTACCCCTGATACAAGGTTAGAAGTCCTGTTGAGAAATACCTTGTCTGGCTAAATAAGCCTCGTATGTTAGCTTGAACCAACATAGAGCAAAGTGTGATTAAAGAAGTTAAGAAACCCAAGTTAGATTGTCTTTTACTTGTAGTCTCGACATTATTAACATCAGTTGTAAATAGTCCACTTGTTAAGAATGTGTATCTTGCCTGATGATATAGATGTAGAATAATTATTGCGAGCCTTGTGTTGTTCAGTTCTGTTCAATACCCTATAGTACACTCTAGCGGGTCTTGTGCTGGTTCCTCTCGGCTGTAAGCCTCGGCGGCAAGATATGTGAACCAATTGGCTGGGTCTTTGGCCGACAACTGATATTGAGCTGTTGGCTCGGCGTCTTTTATTGCATCTACGTACATAGCACTAGTGACAAGGTAGAGCCTCACATACAGGCAAACGGGCAAAAAGAGATCAGACCTGGCTGTTCAAAACGGAATACCTTGTAGTGGGATGGCTGAAATATACTCAAAGGGTGATACCACATAGTCAAATAGTCTATATACCTGATGAGGTTTCTTTTTCCTTCAGGTATCTCCATCTATCCTCTATCCTTGCCGCAGTTGGGTGAATCTGACGCTCAGGTTCCCCAGGATGAGTTGGGCGCTTAGAGCGATGCAATGCAACGATGCCCACTTGGGTGATAGACTACACTTTGTGAAACTTTGTCAACTTGTTTCACTGTGAAAACTTAATCGTGAATAGTTAATCTTTAAAGCTTCAAGAATGTTGTCTTCTTTGCGACGCATCTTTCGTACCCAGTCGAATCGAGTGTCTGGTACCGACGAGAAGCCAACTGATAAGACTCGGCCAAAGCTGTCCACTCGGACCAGGACAACATTCTTCTATTCCGGCATACAGTCCCTCCACAGTACCGAGTTCGATAATATTGAGTGGGCCTGTTCCTGTGCAAATATTATGCGATTGCCGTCTAATCATCATGTCTGTCCTAAAGCATCGTCTTCATTCACGGCCTTAAAGGAGACTGTGAAAACACATGGAAGGCCAAAACTGCAGACCAACCTTGGCCAAAAGCACTTCTCCCGTTGGAGCTACACACAGCTCGTATCATCACTTACTCATATGATGCAACTGTAACGAACAAAGAGGACGCGCCGTCATATAATCGGATCTCAAACCATGCGTACAACCTTTTGACGGCTCTCGCATCCCTTCGAGAAGGTGATGACACGGTAGGTAGTTTCTTAATTCTTCCTAGTTTTGTTACCTAACTTTAGTAGAACCAACGTCCTATCTTATTTGTTTGCCATAGTCTCGGTGGATTAGTTTGTCAAGACGTATAATTACTCTTCCATACTTGTTGTAATATATTGACTGACCAGCCGCTAGGCACTTGTGGCAGCAAAGCAACGATCTGAACAACACTTACAAGACATTGTCAATTCTACACGGGGTATCGCCTTTATGGGAACGCCGCATCAGGGATCAAGTCTCGCCACGGTGGGAAAATTGCTATCACGTTCCGTGGGCATATTCAAAGAGGCCAACACAGACATCGTACAGGTCCTCAAGCGTGACTCAGAAGTGCTAGCCCGAATTCGAGACAGCTTCCAGGCTCTTTTGATGTCCCGAGAAAGAGACGAGGCCACTATGATTGATATTGCGTGTTTCTACGAAGAACTACCAACAAAGAGATACGGCGTCATCGTCCCAAAGTATTCAGCTATTCTGCCCGGCTACCCCTCAATAGGTATACACAGGAACCATGGCGACATGACAAAATTTGGGAGCCCCGATGAGCCTGGCTTTGTGGCTGTCTGTGGGGAACTCAAACGTTGGATGAAGAGGATTCAAGAAACTGAGAGCACGTCCCAGAACAAGTCTCAGAGTCAATGCCCTGTCGCCCATTGTATGTGAAGGATACTTACCAGAGTATGGCTGCGCTGACACTTCCAGATCTTGTTCCCTATACATGCAATCCTGATTTTGTAGGAAGATCCGAAATACTCGAGTTGTTGAAAAGTCAGCTTGGACACTCAAACCCCCAATTACTAGATAATGCACATCGAAGAGCTGCGCTTCACGGCCTGGGAGGGGTTGGGTAAGATCAAACCCCGCTCATTAACACCAGTCTTAGCTAACTTGTAGCAGAAAGACTCAGATCGCATTGGCTTATGCATATTGGCTACAAGACCTATCCAAGGATATATCTGTCTTTTGGGTCCATGCCAGTAGCGGAGAGCGGTTCTCCGAAGGGTTTGCCAACATTGCCAAGGAGTGCAAAATTCCAGGCCATGACGATACGACTTCCAATGCCTTGAAAGCAGTCCGAGACTGGCTAACTAGTAAAGAAAGCGGCAAGTGGTTGATGATCATTGATAACGCCGATGACATGCAACTTTTCTTCCCATCAGACGAGCCACACCATTCTACATGCGGTGATCAAGATAGTCTCGGGCAATACATACCTGACTGTACCCACGGCTCTGTTCTCATCACCACAAGGAACATGCAGGCGGGATCAAGACTAACAAAAGGGAAACGGCCTATCGAGGTGGATAAAATGAACGATCACGAGTCAACACAGCTGTTGTGCCAAGGAATTCAACAAGGAGATGAATCCCTGAAGGACCTATTACAACTCTCTTCTCGTCTGGAATTTCTACCCCTCGCACTGGTACAGGCAGCTGCTTTCATTCAGGAGAATTCTATCACTGTCGCGGAATACCTTGGACTCCTAGACGGAAACGAGAGCGACCTGATCGATTTGTTGAGGGAAGAGTTTGAAACTGTGGGCAGAGACTCAGACACGCCTCACGCTGTCGCCCAAACTTGGGTGTTATCCTTCCAACAAATTGAGCGCCAGTACCCCTTTGCTGGTGAACTACTCTCATTGATGAGTCTGTTTGACCGTCAGGCTATACCTCTGGAGTTCTTGGCGTTTTACGGGGAAGAAAAGAACCCCCCGGAGCCAAACATCAAGATGCGGCTCATCAAATCGCTGGGAGTTCTCAAGGCATTCTGCTTCATTCGAGCTGAGGGAGGTGGCAATCATAACATGCATCGTCTTGTGCAGCTGGTTACACGGAATTGGCTAACCCGGGAAGATGCCATGACTGAATTTGCGCGATGGGCGCTTTTGGCAGTGTCGGGCTTTTACCCCTACGGCCATTTCGAGAATATCCCGACATGCACTGCGTACCTTGCGCACGCATACACTGTTTTAGAGCCCCATGAGCTTAATTCCGATGAAGACAGGCTCGTTAAGGCTTCTTTGCTTCACAGAATTGGTGCCTATCTTGCTTTCGGCGGCCGGTATGGTGAGGCAGAGAAACTCCGACGAGAGGCGACCAGTATTCGGATGGAGCTGCTAGGTGAAGAGCATGACGGAACGCTGACTATTATTCCTGATCTCATCTCATCTATTGCACGTCAAGGTCGATGGGAAGAAGCAGAAAAGATGGCGGTACATCTAATGGAAACGCGAATGCGGCTTGGTGGCGAAGAACAACCCTCGACCCTCGATGTTATGAATAACCTGGCTTTCATAATAGCCAACCAAGATAGATCTGAGGAGGCTGGCAAATTATGGAGCCGCGTCCTAGAGATCAGAAAACGTTTGCTTGGGGAGGAACATGTCGATACCATTGACGCTATGCGTAACCTGGCAACGGTTCTTGAAGACGAGGAGGCGGAAGAACTGCAAAGGCGCACTATAAAAGCGAGCAAGATCGCCCTCGGAGACGAACACCCTGGAACACTCTTGAGCATTGGGAATCTAGCTGTGACGCTCTATAATCAAGGTAAACTGGGCAAGGCAGAAGACTTACAAGTGGACGTCTTTGAGACAAGCAAGAGAGTTCTTGGCGAAGAACACCCCGATACTCTTACCAGCATGGCAAACTTGGGACAAACCTGGGTAACATTTGGCAAGGCTTTTGCTGATGACCGACACTTATATCCTGATGTGGACCTGCTTGGTGATGCCAAGAAGTTACTGCAGGATGCTGTCTGGCTGCAAAGCCAGTTATTTGGGCCGGATCATCCTGATACACTTCAGTCTCGTGCGTGTCTGGAAGAATGTGAAGAAGCTATGAGCAGTCAAAGCCTTTGTTAAATTTACAATAAAATTCTTCGTCAATCCAGGTGAATAGAAGATAAGTAATAACTGGAGAATATTGTTAGAAAGCCAGTATTACGTTGAATATCCGACGCAAGCATACAAAAGACAGCCAGTCCACACCAGTCTCTACTCGGGCTTCAAGAGGGCAGCGGCTTTCATAACCTAGTTGTTTCCTCTTTTTGCTCCTCCGCGGCTTAGATCGCGTCTCGACATAAACCTGGCTTTGGTCTCTTGTTTTAGGCCCAAATCCAGGCGCTTGTAGAACGACGCCGTAGCCGCGATATGATGCTATTCTTGAACCCTAGCTAATAGAGTGTAAGCGCCGTGGATTGAAATAGCAGTTGTTCCACAGGATTGGCAATGATTACATCATTCCCGCCTAGATTTAATTACTGAGTCACAAATAGACCGAATAATTGCTGGAAAATAATTAGTGTTCTCATCAAGTTAGGTAGGTAGTTTTCAATTCCAGATCTGGGGCTCTTGATTCGCACGAACAAGAGAAAAGCATACTTTAATCACGATAAAACAAGTTACAAAGCCTACCACAGAACTTGGAGGAATTAAACGAAACGTATACTTATTTAAGCTTCATAGTAGTCACCCAAAGTTGGCCAAATTCTGTTATTTTTGCCCTCTATTTTGAACCAGGTGGTTTATCAGATCCTCTCTTCCTATACACCCCTGTATTTTCCTCGCAAGACCCACCTCCCCTGGTTAACTAAAACGTAGTGGAGCCTTCAAGTCTGAAACAACGTTTCGACACTGCATATCCAATCAACCACACCCTCAACCCCAGTCTTGAACTTCAGATATGCCAAACCATCCAACGACGCCGCCCAACGTTCAAGACGAAAGCGCTTAGGGATGAAATCGCACGAGTACCAGACTTAGGCGCTGGCCTGGGTCGACTGGTCCGAGTCGCTGCGGCCTGTTGCTGCCCACCTCGTCTTTCCACCCAGAGCAAGGAACCACTGAAACGAGTCTGATTAGGAGCACGCTCGTGGCCAAGCATGGCGGCCATGATACACCAGCGCTGACGGTCTTTCGCATCTTTGGCATTACTTTGGGCCCAAGTGGAACCTAACAATAGACGAAATCGTTGGCCCGATTCGATGCGGAGAGAAAGATCGTGCTGTGAGTCGCCTTTGGTTGGCTCTACCCATGCGATGCTTCGGAACCTGCTTCAGCTTTGCTCGATTGATGGTGGCCGCAGGGGTGAGCAAAAGTTTGTTCTACATGCTGCAAACCTCCCAACAAAGCCTGTGACCGATACGCGCATAATGCCGTCTCTTAAAGTCTGCTCACGCCGTTCTGTTCGGTGATCAGCCTCCCCCCTCTCCTTATTGTTCAGCATTCATTCAAAGCCCCCAACAATGGTGTTCAGGCACCACTTTCATTGACAATATTCTCTATCATTAAAACGTCCTTTCTATTGCTATTGTTCATCTATTGACTGTTCGGACTGGTTCCACTACTTCAGATATTTCTCTCATTTGTTCATTGCTCCTTCTGACTTTCATCACCAACTCTTTTTTATACTCTGACACACCGTTTGAACATCTTCACTTGCGACATCTCATTCTTGCATCAAAACTCACCCAACCAAAGTTTACGAGTGCGTCCAAAGTTACTTTGAATCATACCTGCATCGACAGAGCATCAGGTAGGTGCTCGTCCTAAAGGGACACTGCTTCGTCCTGTTCTAACAAACCCTCTCTCTCACTTGTAGGCTTACACCTCTTCATTCTCTTTCTTCCAGCCCAATTTTTTCAAGAGGGATTTGACATCTCACCTTTATCAACAAACCCCGGATTAGATTCCAGCATATTCCTCATACTCAGCTATCACCCAACATGTTTGGTGAGCGTATTCGGGGTCCAGGAATGATCATCCTTCAAGTGCTTCGCGCACTCACCCTGATCAGTCTTCTCGCGGCCGCCATCGGCTGCTGGATCCTCATCATTAAGATTGATACCTCCAGCGGATGGTTCTTCTTCGACGCCCTCTCTCTTACCTTCACAAGCTCCGCCTCGGTTTTCTTGATTGTTTCTGAGCTGCCTTTTTGCCAAAACTACTTCCGCGAGAACTGGCCTGTCTTCTCTGACCAGCATGGCCTTACCTGGCTTGGCATTGGTCTGATCCTAATCGGTTCCAATATCCTCGGAAGACTTCACCAGCCCTCCAACTCCAGCGACGAGCTTGGTCTCCCTTTCTGGCGTGCTATTCTAGCATCTGGCATTCTGACCCTCACCTCTGGCGTCCTGAACATGATTTGCTCTCTCATCTTTCGTGACGGTGCAAACGACATCAACGCTCGCATGGTTCGCGCTGACGGTTCCCTTGCCAAGGGCCGGGATGAAGTCTCGCTGAGCAAATCGCGATCCGACTACACCCCGTCTTCCTTCAGTCAAGAGAAGCCTAGGAAGAATTTTATGTCGGTTTTCTGGAACAAGGGTGAGGATGAAGCCCGTCCAGGGAGACCTCACATCAGCCAGCCGATAACCCATGACCACGACGTCGAGCGCCATGCGATGCCGCACTACGACCACCATCACGACGACCTCCCAGATCATCGATATGGCCAACAACGCCCTGACACCCGAGATCGGGATCAAGACAGGGATGACGAGTCACTAGATCGTCGCAGCCCGATCATGCCTGAAGTTCGGCGCCCCGACACGGCCCTTCATCCCATCCATGCCCGTGCCAATAGCCTGTATTCTGCGGCACACATGTCTCGATTTTAGGAAGACGCGCGGAAACGGGCCGATAAATTAGTAAGGGAAAGTCCATGGAATGTGGACAGTGGAACGGATTCATTCGTCGTAAGATGTGATTCCCGTTGCACCAACTGTAAGCATGGGCAGAAAAAGGAGCAAAGGCGTTTGGGACATGAGGGTCAGGCTCGCTCAAGTGCTTGAATGGAAATGAAATACCCGCGATCCGTTGGCGAATGGATCTTGACGTTTTGGATTTTTTTGGTGTTTTTTTTTTAGCGGCAGTAATCTTTTATCAGTTTAAACCAGAACATTCGTTTCGACATTTATCTAGTCTACGTATTTCTGTATTCCCCAACATCTCTTTGACTTGGTCCGTATAGTACACTTGCATTCCAAGACCGAAAGGTGAAGGATACCTCGCATGATCAAACAGGCAGATGCTTGCTCTTGTCTTGCAAACCTTTAGTGCGACGATTTTCCTCCTTTCATATCACAAAACTATAGGTACCATAAACAAAGCCTGAGAATAAAAACAATATAGGAAGCCAGGTAGTCCTCAATAGACTTGGATTTCGAAACACAGCCTGACAAAAAACAAAAGAATGACTTTGACTTTGAAAATAAGCAGAAAGTGTTGACCGTAGGGTGTTTGATGGATAACCTTATCATTGTGCTGAGTGGAGCCTCAGGCATCTTCCGCCCTTGTCCTGGCCTGGGACCCCGTAGCCTCTGCCTGCCTCTAGCCTAGCCCAATCATCATCATCGCCTCGCTGCACACTCTTGATCGCGTTTGTCTCCTTCATCGCCATCATGTCTGGGGACTCTGCCGAGGTGGCGGAGGACTATCGCCTCGCCCTGGAGGACCTCTCCTCCAACATGCGCTTTGAAATCAGCAATCTTACGGTGATTGCTCGCGAGAATACTGAACATGCACTAGCCATCGCAGAGGTTTTGCAGCAACACATCCTCAAGGTTAGTTGGGGCCCATGATAGCAATCGGCCGGAGCTTGACCTCTCATATTCCATTGCTAACTGTGACGCTAGGCTCCCCCGAACAAGAAGCTGCCAGCATTATATGTTCTGGATTCGATCGTCAAGAATGTCGGCACCCCATACACGCTCTATTTCGGCCGTAACCTCTTCAAAACCTTTATGGAATCATACGCAGTGGTCGATCAGCCAGTTCGTCGTAAGATGGAGGAGATGCTTAGGACATGGAAGGAGCCTGTTCCTGGATCTATGGACAGCAGGCCTGTCTTTTCACACGAGCTGGTGCGACCGATCGAGAATGCGCTTCTCAAGGCGCGAGCTGCAAGCATGCCCCAAGTGGGAATGATGCCAGGGCGCCCGCGATCTGCCGTGCCCCATCGTGATACGCCTACACCGCCTGGAATAAGAGGGACACCAGCCCACCCAGCTCATCAATACACATCTAACGGAGGACAATCATTGAGCAGTGACATTCGGAATCTAATTGTGGCGATGCAGGCGGAAGCGTCGCGGAGCCCTCAAGATGCTGGGGTTCAGACTAGATTAAGAGCACTGCTGGACCTGCAGGCCATTGTGAACAGCACTAGCTTGCCTCCGGACCAGCTTGAGCTCATTAGGAACAAAGTAACTGAACTTGCTGCCGTAAACATGATGGCGCCATTGGCCCAAAGGCCTGCACCTACTCCCCCTGTGCCTGTCCAAGCACGCCCGATGCCTCCAGTGTCCGTAGCCCTTCCTCTGCCTGCAGCTCCGGCTCCAGCCCCTGAAGGTGTGACGCTTGATGCGCTCTTGGGCAAGGGAGCGTTGGCCGCCTTGATGGCGAGACAGTCGGCTACGCCTCAGGGCTCGACACCAACTCCACAGCCGCCTCGACCTCGACCTCAACCTCAACCCGAGCCTCCAAAGGCAACAAAGGCAGCAATGCCAACACCAGCAGCAGCTCCTTGGGGGCTCCTTGACCAGTTACGAAAGTCAGGCCTACTTCCACCTGCGTCTGCGCAGCCACCCGTCCAAATACCGGGTGGTATCAATACGGCTGCCCTGAAACAACCCTGCCAACCTACTTTGATACGTCAACTACACAACGATCTTGGCCTGCCCTGTACTCAGTGCGGTAGGCGCTTCCGGGATGATGAGACAGGTAAAAAGAAGAAGATCGCTCACATGGACTGGCATTTCCGCGTACACCAGCGAACCAACGAGGCTGAGAAACGAGGTATCCACCGGAGTTGGTATGTTGACCAACGTGTAAGTAATCAGTCCCCCAGCTCCTCGAGAAAGAATGTTTGCTAACAGTGTCCCAGGACTGGCTAAATTCAAGGGAAGCTGTCGATGTTGACCACATACCTGCTCCTGAAGAAATCGCGGCACAGGCAACCAAAGCATCTGAGGCTGCCAAGCCCAAGTACATCCCCGTGCCCGACCCATCTCGCGGAATCAATACTGTCTGTCCGATCTGTCAAGATCGATTCGAGAACAAATGGCTCGACACGGCACAGGAGTGGGTTTGGCTGGACACAGTTCTAGTGGGCAACCGGGCATACCACGCCTCATGTCACGCAGAAGCGACACGGGATCGCGAAAACACGCCAGTATTGGGCAAACGCAAGGCTGAAACAAGTATCGCATCTCCCAAGGTGCGGTCGTTAAAGACGTCGGCTTAGGAAGGGCAGGCATTGCTTCAGCATTTCTGGCTTGGCGACGGTAGGGCGTTACGGAAACAGCATTAAAGGAAAGGCGGTAGTTATGCATTACCATGGAGTTATGTTGCAGGTTGAAGAATTACAGTCGGTTCGTCTACTGGAATCAAATCAGATATTTACAGAAGCTTTGAAGAGCATGCAAATTCCCGAGTTTGATGTGCACCAATCTGCCCTATTGTTCACATGGGTTCATTGACTGTTGAATGGTACGAACTAACAAGTACCGATACTGCGGAGCCGAAAGCGGCCCGCTCTTCAGCCACTGGTCCCCGGCCAGTTACACGGAGCTGAACGCGTTCCATGTTCCCGTCCACTCTATTTTATTCCTTCACGTCTCCCGACCTACCTCACCAACCACTCGAGACAACGAAGCACAGCAATACCAAGTCGCACAGCCTTATCAAACCCACCCTTCGTATCTGGTTGTTGGTTATAGTTCGACAGCGACCATGGCGGTCGACTGCCCCATCTGCAACAAGCCCGTAAAGCCGTCCGAGATTAACAACCACATCGATTCAGGATGCGAGAGCTTCATAATAGACAAGGAGAAGGGGTCTACGCCGCCGCAGTCACAAACACCCCAAGCCACGAGCTCCCAGAAACGAAGCGCATCCAGTTTCTTTTCAACACCCGCCCCAAAACGACACGCCGCTACTGACAATCGAGCATCGGCGTCGGTCAATGGAACCACGCACCCGCCAATAATAGGCAAGAAGAGAACGTTTGAAGAGGGCCCTGGCGACGGTCTAGGAGGTACAAAAGACGAAGACGGCGCGACCAATGGTGATTCTGTCAACGGAACGACCGGCTGGGATCAACAAACAGAGCAGGATGGGAGGGTGGTGAAGAAAACGAAGACACAACGAGCAGCGCCTTTGGCCGAGCGAATGAGACCACGAACTCTTGACCAAGTATGCGGACAGGATCTTGTCGGACCACACGGCGTTCTTCGTTCCCTTATCGAGTCGAACCAAGTACCTTCGATGATCCTCTGGGGTGCTTCAGGCACAGGCAAGACGACAATAGCACGCTGTATCGCCCACATGGTGGGAAGTCGCTTCATTGAACTCAATGCTACGAGTACAGGGGTCAATGAGTGCAAGAAGTTCTTCCAGGAGGCCGCCAACGACCTTGCTCTGACTGGTCGTAAGACCATCATCTTTTGCGACGAGATCCACCGCTTCAACAAGGCTCAGCAGGATGTGTTTCTCAAGCCCGTCGAAGCTGGTACTGTGACGCTTATTGGTGCAACGACAGAAAACCCTTCCTTCAAGGTAGCGAGTGCCTTGCTCTCTCGATGCCGCACATTTACGCTACAGTCTCTCACTACCGACGACGTGGTCCGTATCCTTCAGCGGGCGATTAAGGAAGAAGAATCGGTGTACCCCCCGACACCACTCCTTGATGAAGCCATGACCTCTTATCTCGCCCGGTTCGCCGATGGTGATGCCCGTACCGCACTAAACCTCCTCGAACTAGCCCTCTCGCTCACAACGCGCGAGGGTATAACACAAGAAGACATCAAAGCTGCCCTTACCAAAACTCTTGTCTACGACCGCGCAGGCGATCAACACTACGACACAATCTCTGCTTTCCATAAATCTGTACGTGGAAATGACGCAGATGCAGCACTCTACTATCTAGCTCGCATGCTCCAATCCGGCGAGGATCCTCTCTTCATCGCCCGGCGCATGGTTGTCATTGCATCCGAGGATGTCGGCTTGGCGGACAACACACTTCTCCCCCTGGCAACAGCTACATACACTGCGACACAGCAAATAGGCATGCCAGAAGCCCGCATCCCGCTAGCCCACTGCGCCATCGCACTCTGCAACGCGCCCAAGAGCACAAAAGCCTACCGCGCTCTCAACAATGCCTACGCGGCTCTGCGCGAACCTGGCGTGGCTGGTCTGCCTGTGCCTCTGCACCTGCGCAATGCGCCCACGCGACTCATGCGCGATCTGGGCTATGGCGCTGAGTACAAGTATCCGCCAAACTACCGCGAGGGACAGGTCAAGCAGACGTATCTGCCAGATGATCTCGTCGGGCGACGCTTTGTGGAGGATCGGCACTTGGGAACGGAAGTTGATCCCGACCTTGAGATGGGCGGGGTGTAATTGTACTCACAGGATTGGAAAGGTAGGGTGAAGGAAAAGGTTGGGAAAAGGAGTTGGGTACATGTTCTGCATTGCAACAGGAGTAAGGATGTTTGGATACTGAGGGATAAATACCCCTATGTATAAACCATAGAGAAAGTTGGACAAACATGACGGTCTAAGAATCGTGAATTGCACTAATACGACATAAACTCTATGACTCTGGTTCCTAATATGATAACCACGCTGTGCATATTATGCTCTTGGATTTGCCACCCGTGAATGCTATCCGGTATGCGCCTAAACCGGTATTCGAAACGCCGTTATCATGCCTATTGTAAATGCCCTCACTCAATCGTCCTGCGTCAAGTCTATATATCCAACATCACTCACCCGCAAAACATTAGCCCGAACCCCCCTGCGCTCCAGTGCCGCCGTCTCCCTAGCTAGTAACTCATCGCGCTCTTCGGCATCTACCTCAATCTCCTTGAAGAAGCCCACGGCACTGGCCCTCGGTATGAGCAGCTTCTTTTTCCGGGCAGGGGCAGCACTAGGGCTGGCGCTTCGGTTTGTAGTGAGCGTTTCTTGGTGCTCTTTGTTGAGAGATGTGGAGGGATGAGAGAGAAGAGTGGAGAGTGGAACGAGGTCGGACGAGGAGTCGCTATCGAATGCGTCATCAAATATTTGTTTCGTTTTGGGTGGTCGCTTTAGGGATAAAGATGCAGGCTCTATGAGAGGCTGGGTAGGGGTGGGTATCTTGGACTTCTTGGTAAACATGTCCATGGAAGTTTGTTTCAACTTCATAGACTGAGAAGCCTGAGAAGAGGTAGGTGGTATTGTGCTTCTAGGGTTCCGTGTCGAATTTTTCACCCTCTGCGGAGAACCGCTTGAGGCAGGAATTGTGCGCATCGTGCCAGGCAGCTCCTGAGAAGTAGGGATATAAGCCCATGGCCGTGGTGATGGTGAAGGCGGAGGCGAATCTGCTGGGCAGGGCGGGCTAGATGTGATGATAATCGCCTGTTGTTGTATATTCGGAGGATTTCGTGTTCTAGGAGTCACTTGTGAGCTGGCAAGTGTCCAAGGGGTTGTAGTCTGCCTAACGGGGCTACCCGTAGTTGACGCAGGTTGCTTACTTGGCTCCAGGGGTGACGGTATTTGCAGACGGCGTGATGTTGTTGTTGTCGTTCGGGTCAGCGAGGCTGTCTTCGGGTTGTTCACTCTGCTATCATCCTTGGAGACGATCGGAGCCGCGGTAAGGGGTTTAGTCGCTCGCATGTACTTGTTAAGTGAACCGGTAGGCATCCCCAGCTTTGGCCCAGGCTTAGATCCCGTTGCTTTTGGTTGCTTCTTCTGGAGCAGTGCCTTCTCACGATCTTTGAATTTTATCTCAGCCTCTAGTAGAGCTTCCGGTATGCTTTTTCGGACCAAGGCTTCTACTGTCCAAATGCCGAGTCGTTCTGAAGGATCAAACGGTTTCTTTGATGACTTGGCCAAGTCTTCTTCAATATTTTCTGCGTCTTCAACCTCTTCGTCACTGTTGAGTGCAAGTCCGCCTCGGCCTTGTACGATCCTTTCATCGGCTTCTTGCGACAGGTCGATAGGAACAAGTTGGAGCGGAACGTGTTGTATGCGGACCTCAGGGGTCATATCACTCGCAACGTGAGATCTGAATCCCGAAATGCCTTTGACAAGGTCGGTATGATCATGCCCCGAGCCTTGCAGTCTGTTGACAAGGACCGCATGGGAGAGCACACGGATAAACTTGATGGCACCTCCTCGGTAGTCCCAACCGAAAACCTCCCTCGTAAACTCTCTTAGATGCTCGAATTGAATTTCTCGTTTTTGCTGCACCTTCTCTCGAATCTCGTCCAGGCTAGATTCAGGCGACACGACAGGATGTGTGTAGTAGCGTAGGATCGTAATGTCGGGAAAGTCCTGCGGTATTGTAAGGGCCTTGTTTCGCCGCTTGAAATGGCCACTCTCGTTTGTGCGGAGCTCGTGTATCAAAGAATTCCTCCAAGCTTGAAGCTCTTCCTTATCAGACGCTTTCAGCCGACAGAGAGTCTTGCCAAAACCAGCCTTGGCAGCTTCCACAGCCACCTTAATACCACAACCGATGAGCCCGTTAGGATCATAGTCACCCCCGCTCATCAAAGCGACGAGAACCATCCCTTCCCGGGTAAGTCCCTGGTCAGCAAGGTTCATCTTTTCCGTGTCAAGAATCGATATGTGGGTAGGCGTTGTTTGACGTTTCGATTGTGGTGACCATTGTCGCAACATTTTCGTACATCCGAACATCAACGTATCAACATCTTCACTCAGAACAGCATCCACGATGCCGTGCTTCTGTAGCAGAGCGCATTCTGCCTCAGCTTCTCCCGGCGCATCGTGAGTATTGCACCCAAATAACCGGATCAATCGTTTTGCCTGCGCATTTGCAATTGAATCGCCGCGGCCAGACTTTTTGTTTCGCTTGAGCCTGGGCTTGTATGGCCCGTCAAATACGAATATGGGCTCGATTGGGCATGCCAGTAGACGAACGAGGCGGTAGAAAAGGTTTCGAATCTCTGGATTTGTACCGCCTACACCTTGTTAGACAGAAGAAATGATGATCAATAAAAATGCGAGGCGTACCTTGAGCTGCCTGGTTTTGAAACTGCCATATTGCGATATCGATGGCAACTCGTAAAGGCCTGCCCTGCTTTTCCAATGACTCGGCGGCGAGTTTTACGAGGGCTACTCGTTCACCTTCACCAATCTCCTGATAAATTCTAGAAAAATTTAGCATGGAAGAATGGGCAGTGGAAGAATGCGGTGCCTACCCCTTGATACCCATTTGAACCACAGAATGCCCCCTTAGGCAATCTGCTTGAGTTCCTCCCTTACTTTGTAGTCGATGATGTAGGTGCAAGTTCACGGTCTTGGCCCCACGTCGCTGCGGTTACCAAAGTCGTCCATTTTTTTGATCGGGAGATCGGCGTTTCAAACGCCGACGTCAAAGACCCATTAGCCAACCAGCGTTGGGTTACATGCACCCTTATGCCCAACGTAGAGCATCGCATAACCACCTAACTCCTTGACAGCCAATGCATGAAAGAAAAATACAAACAACCAAAAAATAAGATATTTTCCCCATCATGGCCTCGGGTGCAGGAACTACGCTTGCTCATCGCAGCGTGGCCAGCATCCGTGGAGGTCCTTCTCAAGGGTCAGACCCCTCGACTCCACACACTCCAAATCGCTCTACAATTGCTTCCTCTTACGGCTCACCATCAACTATTCGCGCCGATGATGAAGTAATCGTTATCGAGCTGGGCTCAAGGCATACCAGAGTAGGATATGCTGGTGATTCATCTCCAAAGGCAACACTCCAATGCAGTCCTGAAGATCAACGTCGTGCCGGGGACTTTAGAGGTTGGCAACAACCGACACGGAGAGCTGTACTGGATTGGTCAAAGGAACACGAGTTTTGGCGGTATGATTTGAGAGATATTGAGCTTGGTCTTTACCAGGACAAGTTGGAACGGGTGCTGCATGACGCCTTTTCAAAGTAGGTTATGCTGAAAGCTTTACAAGAGACATGCTTACATCGATATAGGTATCTGCTAATTGACTCCCGGCCAAGGAGAATTGGACTCGTCTTGGACTCTGGGGTGCCTATACCGCTATTGACAGCCGCCTTGGACACCATGTTTAACAGATTCCAGTCGCCTACTGTATCGTTGATGTCAACGCCAACCATGTCGGCCATCTCGGCTGGCGTCAGATGTGCTTTGGTTGTCGATATGGGCTGGACAGAAACGGTTGTCACCAGTATCTACGAATACAAAGAAGTCAAAATTACCCGTACAGTTCGAGGTGGAAGGGCACTTCTCGATGCCTTTTATACCACCATCGAGGCTCTGACACCAGCGGACCACGACGCCACCAAGCAAAAGGCGGTTGGCTTCAAGGAATGCGAGGATATCATGTGTCGTTTAATGTGGTGCAAACCGTCAGAGTTCCGATCACCTCCACGACAGACAGCCCAGCTGGAGACTGTAGACGAGCAAGAAGAGATTGAGGCCGAGTCGGCACAAGCTGGTATCCCTACCGGCGTCGCTCAAGTACCGATTAATACAGGTTCTCGGTCGTTGACTGTAGAGCTTCCTTTTGCAAAGGTAGCTGATGTCTGTGATGACGTCTTTTTCGATCCCTCAGCAGACCGGGCAACATTTGACGACAACGAGCTGCCCTTGCCGCTGTTGATATACCTACATCTTCTGCAATTGCCAATGGATGTACGAGCTACCTGTATGTCACGGATAGTATTTACAGGAGGCTGTTCAAAGATTCTGGGCATCAAGCAACGGATTATTGACGATTTAACGGCTATTGTGGATAAGAGAGGGTGGGAGCCTGTATTTGGCAAGGTTGTGGACAAGGATAGGAACACCGCCAGGCTTCATCGGCAATCTACAAACTCTTCCCCTAGTGAAGGTTCGTCATCTTCGTCCCAGAACGAAGATGACCAGGACAAACCCAAGAGCCCTGCCGACGCAAAGCCTGAACACGACCCAATCGAAGCAAAAGTTATGCGACAACGGGGAACTACACCCCAGATCAAGGGCCAGATTCGTGTGCTCCATACTCTTGGGCCATGGGTTGGAGGCAGTCTACTCTGTCAGCTCAAGGTGCCCGCCATGGCAATGATCGATCGTGAAGCATGGCTACAGCATGGCGCGAATGGAGCTTCTCGTCCAAGCGATGTGGATGTCAAGGCGCAGCACCGACAGAGCATGCAGGCTGGAGCTCGGGGAGGCGGAGGGCATCACGGAACATGGACTCTGGGCATATGGGGCTCATTGTAAGGATCTGGTGCAAAGAGTTGAAGGACATTCTGGTTTGGAGGATCTCGAGGTGGCACGAAGTATCATGACATGTAATGAAACAAGCACTGCTATCAGCGACATGGCTGGGATAAAAAGCGATAGGAATTGATAGAGCATGAGATATGAATGCTTAAACAAATAAAAGCCTTGTTTGCATCTAATAAGTTAGGTAGTTACCCGGTTTTCATTTTTTGCCAAGAGCAAACATGTTGTAAGAGGAACGTACCACAGTGGGAAACACCTCGGCTCGGGTAATTGCATAAGCAAGCTCTCCCACTCACTCGCTGTTAAGCTTCGGCTGCCGACGTCAAGCTACAGATAATCTCGCTGATGAGCTATGCTTCATATTCAGCAACCACCATGAACAGGACATTATCGCGCCTGCCGAGGCTGAGGCTATCAAACACGCCTCCAGTCTTGACTCGTGGCTTCGCGGACGTCAAGCGGCCTCCTATAGCGCCAAAGCGTATCATTGACATCAAGCACATTCGACAGCATGCGGATCTCTATCAACAGACTTGCGTAGAGCGCAATTACCGCAGTCAGGCACAAAATCCAGCAAAGATTCTGGAATTGCACGCCAGATGGCAGGATCTCCAGCGACAAGGCCGTGCTCTACGTGAGCGATCAAATTTGCTGAGGCGCCAGCTTGCGAATCCGGCTACTAGCAGCGACGATGAGGATCTTAAGGAGGTGCGACAGTTGACCCGCGAGCAAATCCAAGACGAAGCTCGACAGCTCAAGCAGGATCTCTCGGCAATTGAAAAGGGCGAATCGCAAGCGGTTTCTCGAATGGAGGAGCTCGCGCTGGAGCTACCCAACCTAACTCATCCAGATACGCCCAAGGGAAATGAATTTGAGGTCATGAGCTACATCAACAACCCACCTACCTTCCAAGAATCCCCTGAGGATAAGATTTGGCGCTCTCACGTTCACATCGGTTCTGAGCTTGGCATCTTTGACTTTGCAGGCGCTGCTACTGCCTCTGGTTGGGGGTGGTACTATCTCCTCGGTGAGGCTGCTCAGCTTGAGCAGGCCTTGGTCCAATACGCCATTGCCGTTGCTACTCGTCACGGCTGGACCCAAGTATCGCCCCCCAGCATGGTTTATAGCCACATCGGTGCTGCATGCGGATTTCAGCCCCGAGACCTAAACGGCGAGCAGCAAGTCTACACCATCGCACAGTCAGCTGAGGACGTCGAGCGCGGCGTCCCTGAGATGTGTCTCACTGGAACATCCGAGATTGCTCTCGCAGGAATGAAGGCCAACACCACTATCGACCCCGAAGACCTACCTCTGAAGCGTGTTGCGGTATCCCGCTGTTATCGTGCGGAAGCCGGAGCCCGTGGTGCTGATACCAAGGGTCTGTATCGAGTACACGAGTTCACCAAGGTCGAGATGTTTGCGTGGACGGCTCCAGATGAGGATGCCGCGCAGGATGTATTTGATGAGATGCTTGATATGCAGACCGAGATTCTCTCCTCGCTCGGCCTGTACTGCCGTATCCTCTCGATGCCATCGCACGACCTCGGCGCGTCAGCAACTCGCAAAATTGATATGGAAGCCTTCTTCCCGAGCCGCCGCGAACACTGGGGTGAAGTCACATCGGCCAGTATGTGCACCGACTACCAGGTCCGCCGTCTCGGTACACGAACCCGCGTTGATGGAAAGCTCGCCTTTCCCTGGACTTCCAATGGTACTGCCCTCGCCGTCCCACGAGTGCTAGCAGCCATTCTGGAGAACGGATGGGACGAGGAAGCCAAGACTGTGGCAGTGCCAGAATGCTTGCGGCCTTGGATGGATGGCAAAGACAAAATTGGTCTTGGCGGTCGTCGTTCGAGCGTGGATCGCGTGTAAGTTTGAGTGAATGGGAGGCCAAGCATGAATTTTGTTGCATATGTGTACGAGTTGAGTCTACTGGATATTGAAGGCATAGTTTTTATGCGGATGAAAATTTTGATATCTCGGTTACTATTGAATGGCGGGTATGATCTATTCATCAAAATACATACTCATCACTCTACGGTAGACCTTTGGGTTTTAACTGGGATCATGGCACGAAAATGATGCGGTGCGTCTACGAATCGTACCCAGAACACACAAAGTTGTCTTGATCAATTCCATTCTACAAATCTAGTAAAATGGCATCAGATCTTCACCACATCATATCCTTTACTTTCTTGTCCCATCCTGGCATGCGAAACTCCAAGCCCGGACTCCCTGTCCAACGATACCATCCACACATCTTCTTCATCGCCCCGGCCCATCCCAGCTCACTCCTCCTCCATGCCTTGCCTCTCGTACCATCGCCCCGATGTTGCACCACATACACGCCTCCATCTGACGCCGTCGTTAACTTCGCTTCCCCGCGCTCCGGGTCGCCGCTGCTCTGATACTGTCTCCGTCGAGGAGTTCGATTTGCTTGGAATCGTTTGTTATAGTCTACGTCGAGGATCTCGCCCGCGGCTACCTCCATCCACACATCAAGCGTCCGGAGCTGGTCTGCATAAATAACCAGCAAGGCAATGAGAGAGCATAGGCCTGATGCGAGCCAGAATACCCAGAACGAAGAGCCCTCAGGACCATATGAGCTTTCAATCGACAGTATTCCGGACACGACGGTCAGAGGAAGCAGGAGACCTCCCAGATACGCTATACGATCAAGGCTCCGTGAGTTTGCATCCTTTGGCTCGTCCTGCGCTTTCTGAGTTTGTGCGCTGAGGGCAACTGTTACGGAAAGCTGAATGCGTCTTTGAAGACGCTCGGAGAGGTACATCCAGTCTGCAGACGTGACGGTACTGAACTCGCCTCGACGCTCCATGCTACGAGTGGTATCTGCGTTCGTCTCGAGGGCTCGGGCAATGATCCACTGGACGTCCACAGAGTCAGATCCCAGGGGAGGTAGCGAATCTAGTTTCTGGAGCCAGGCGTCATAGATGAGCTCTGCTACTAGGTCTTCTACCGGACGTGTGTCGATGAGGGCCTGCCAGAGGGAATCTTCCAGGCCGGATCGTCTGGGCGGGCGTTTGGCCGGCTTTGCAGTACCTGGGTGTGTATTACTTTGTGTTCGGGTTGTGTAAGAGGGTCGATAAGTTCTTGGGGATATTCGGAACGGAAGGCCATCGAGAAGAAGGATGGGTAGTCGTTCTTTAACCATGAGTGAAGCACGACAGATCCTAATCCCCTCGTCTTCATCGGAACCGTCGTCGTCGTCGTCGTCCTTCCCCTTTGTTTCAGAGCTTCCTTCTTCCAGCCTTTTTCTCCTCATCTCCGTCTCAGGAAATTCCCAAATCCATCCTCCCCTCCTCTTATCTAACTCCATCCCTAGCACAACACCCATGTCGCATTCTCCTCTTACAATCGCCATCTTTCGCCAACCGGATCCCTCTACCGTCGTCATCTCCTGCTGCATCTCCTCGGCATTGAGGATCTCCTTTTGTCGACAATTCTGTGCGCTCCATTCTAATAGGTACGGGCGCGCTGATCTGTCGGCGCCGGGAATGCCCCGCTCCGATGAGCGCCGGCGGGCCCGGTGTCGGGGCTCGGAAGCCGGACGGTGGCGTGACATTTTACGTCTTATCCTCGATTAAGGGCAAATAAATAATCAAATAAGTAGGCAAGGACCGAACTCAAGTTTAAAGGGGTATATGAGACTTGACTGTTTTGAAACCAAGCCAACTTGGGGAGTTTGACTCTTTTGTGCCCTTTCAGCGCCATCCCCTCCAAGATCCCATGAGCACATCTTCCGTCATGAGAGAAGCTCCTAAGGCATATCTTCTCCATAATTCCGCAGGCAGACATTCTTCCTAGCTGAGACACTGGAGCCTTGAGGGTCTCAGTTAGCAGATGTTCCCCTGCGCCTCTGTCAGCCAGTGTTGAAGGGTGGTCATGTGCCCAAGTCTTAGACCCCAGATGACCGAAAGAACCTCAACACGCGACATATTCACCTGTCAAAGGGCAGGATTACCTAGCTACTAAGATGATACAAATCAGATAGCCGTGGTTATTTCAAGCTCTCGGAAAGAATCCATAAAAGAAGTCTTGCTTGGCTAGTTGAGTGCATTTGTAATTGAACACTATGTATTTTTTTTTTTTACAGCCAAGATATCAACTTCAACAAGGATCCTGGCTTTTCCAAGAGATAACAGTAGTATCAACAGTATAGGCCTCTATACAGGCCCGAACACTATGTATATTCTGATAGAATTGTCTTACCCAAGGCAAAACCTCCATAACTTCAAGTCCGTTCAGGTTATCTAACTGCAATGCAGAAATTGTCATTTAACAAGTTCAGTAAATAAATAGGCAGCTTAGCGAGCTATAAGAATTTTTAACCCCAGCGCCTCTCGTCAGTTGTCCTACCAGTTATCACTGAAGACCTAATCTTCAAGTCAAAAAACATACTCGCAAGTCACTTGTTTGCTGTGTAATGGCTGAGCTCCAGCACACCACCATCTCAATTAGCACGATTAGCAGGCGTCAAAACAAGCATCCCTTTCTATAAACTAGCCTCGTTCGCGCATGGCTCGTCATCTGAATTGAATGGTAACTTTACATAACATAGCTCTTCCTGCTCTTCCCAAAACGCCAGACCAGACGCCGTTGAACAGCAAACTCCCTATCATAGCATGCTAAGACGTCCTCTCTCGACCTCTCTCATTCATTGCTCTGCCCTTCGCTGCTGTCTTCTTCCTTCTTTCTCTCCATATCAATCTCTCTCACATTCTCTTTTTCTCTTTCTCTCTCTTCACTTACTTTTACAAGTAATCGCCCAAATGAGTGACAAAGAACCGAAGGACGCTGGAAAAACAGAACAGACGCCCCAGTGCAAGAATTCCAGATCATGATCCTGTGCGTATACGTGCGACAACATGTCCAACCGGTGATCGAGATCAAGTTTCGATAAAACTATTCCGAGCCTTCTGAAGAGTTGATGCCCGAGAGTCAAGTTCAGCGATGGTGGTCATCATCCCCGTCATGATGCAGCGTTACGCTATTGAATTCGAGGAATGGGTCAGCAATTTCACCACCGGGAGTGGCCAGTCCACTATCCAATGGCACTCCCTTTAGGTTCATTGCCCTTGATCCCGATAGATCAACACTCTCGCTCTCCTTCACGTTCCGGAAATTGACTGTGTCAACACCTCGGCCAGCGTGTGGGACGATCGGTGGCTTCATATGTCGGATTAGTGCCCATTGTGTAGTCCTGAAGAACGGGTGCGCTTTGATATCAGAAGCGCCAGCTCGAGCGCCCAATCTTCGGTTTTCGTCCTTTATAAGCAGTTTTCGTATCAACGATTTGCAGAGGCTGTACGTTGGTTAGAAAACAGCGAGGCAGGGCCAAGTACGCAGCGACGACTTACTTGGAAATCTGCGGTGCACCTGCATGGTCCGGAAAAGGAATATCCTCTCTAAGGATATTTGCAAAGGTTGCATTGCGATTCTTACCCTTGAACGGCGTGGTGCCGTAAAGCATCTCGTAGATAAGGATACCGAGCGTCCACCAATCGACTGCACTTGTATGGCCACTACCCTTAATTACCTCCGGCGCGATGTACTCTTCTGTACCTACAAAAGAGTTCGTCCGGAAGTTGGCAATACATGAGCGCGTATCGATGGTCGGTAGAGCGTCTGTTCGGGCTCCGTTCTTGCCGACAATCATGGTCGGCTTGCCGCCAGGGTCCGACTGCTTAGACAGATCAAAGTCTGAAAGCATGATATGACCCGATTGGTGAAGCAGAATATCTGGCGGGATAGTTAGCAGTGGATTTGTAAGCATTGTGTTTGTGACATACTCTCTGGCTTCAGATCTCGATAGATGAATCCCATGAGGTGCAGATACTCCAAAGCTGCTGTCACCTCGGCGGCATAGAAACGAGCATCCTCTTCAGGAATGCATTTTCCAGGGCGTGTTTGAAGGGCACGGAAGAACTCGCCACCGCTACAGTACTCCATACACAGGTATAGATAGTCTTCTGACTGGAACGAGTGATATAATGTTACAATGAACGGATGGTTACTTGTCGCAAGAATTTCTTGTTCTGCGAGAGCTCGCTTGATCTTGTTTCGCTTGATCATTTCCTTCTTGCTCAGTACTGTAGCCGGTTAGCCGCGGTCATGTTTAGAAATGTTGAGGGTCAACATACTCTTCATGGCGTAAAGCCTGCTGCTCTTCTTCTCCCTCACAAGATACACCTTACCAACATCTCCCTTTCCGATAAGTTTTATCTTGTCGAAGCTCGACGGGCTGACTTCGACATTGCGGACCTTGATCGAATTGGAGCTGTAGGTTCGTCGAAAAGCCATCGCTGTGTGGGGGGCAGGTAGGGCAGCAAGAAAATCATCGGAAGTGGCATGCTTGGCCTTTTCCTCAGCCTGCTGGGCCTTTGCTGACTCTATAAGACTGAGGGAGCCTGAACTTGAAATGAGAGGATCCTTGCCAAGCTCAGCAGTTGCGGGACGCTCGTTGTTGGGGTCGCTCTTCGAGAATAGACCTTGCGCATTTGGTGCACTAGCGACTCTCCTAAGTCTTCGGGCGAGCTCTTCCTTGGTTTCACTGGTAGTCTGGTCGGTTGTAGTACTTCCATCCGGCCCTTGAATCTTGAGACTTGGCGTGTCCGGGGGGCTCGGAGGCACAGAATCGGCATTGTGATGACGCAATCCAGGTTGGCCTTGGTGGGCAAAATACGGGTTCGCATGTGCTGTAGGGCTCATAGCCTCATCCAGCCGGTTGCCCTCGCTGGCCACCGTATGCGCGCGCAGACGGCCGACTGTATTACTAAAGAACTTGGTATGACGAGACTTGTTGGATGCATCAGGAGTAGTAGCAGTCGAGGTCTTTTCCTTATCCTTCTCCTTCTCCTTGTCGCTAGCACTGCCGGTGCTACCTCCAGTGTTCATGCGAAAGAAGTTGCGCAAGCGATGGCTGACCTGACCGGAGCCATTGGAGGTCTTTTGGGACGGCATGGCGACAGTAACGGTAGCAGTATCGTCGTGGGATACGTTTGGATGGATTGGGACGGAAACAAATTGGATGGATTCTGGATTAGAGATTCGCATCCATATTCGATGGAGTAGATGGCGGGAAGACAAGTGAAGGGTTTTGTTAGGATGATGCTGAAGGCGAACAGAAGCTCGACGTGTTGAGTTGTTGCGCAACGACTCGCAATCGTCGTGTGTTGGGATGGCAGGATATCGGGAAGAAGTCGCTGAAGGGATGAAAGAAGAAGAAACGTGATATGGGGCAGCAGCGGTAGCAGAAAGATCAGAGTTATTGAAAAGGGAGGAAGAAGACACCAGAGCCTCGGAGGAATGACGCTGGCCTTGAGACCAAGACTGGGTCAGGCTATGGGTCTTGATCTTGTCGAGCTGGGAATTGGATTGGAAATGGGCCATGCCCACGGGAATGGGGGCGGCGTCGGAATAGCTTTCTGCCTGAGGCGTCATATTCTGTAGGCCGGCCCCTGCACTATCGTCCGGCTACCCGCTAGAGCTAGCGATGGCAGGGTCTTACCTCACCTCACCTTACAGAGAGAGTAACGCCTCGCCTCTCAACTCACCCGCCTCGTACCTCGTGGCTTGGATAGACCAGGCTGCCCGCTTCTAGCCCTTTGAGAATCCTTGGCGAGCTCTGTAAACCGCCAAGTTGAGCTGGTAATGTTATATTCGGTTACCGTACCTTGCTGTGCTGACCTCAGTTGTCTTACAAAGCCAAAGACGCGCGCCCCTCGGCACTTCGGTCTTGTCCTATCGGCCGCAAGCTCCGGGGAGGGAAGAAGCAAAAGATGGCAGCCCAGCAACCTGTACGAGAGTTGCTCTATGGGTCTGATGTGCTGATTGGTGCTTGTCTATTTCTCGGCGACATTCCAGGCCTGGCGAGCCGCTAAACTGGTAGGTTTTCACTCAGTCGTTGCGCTAGAATCAAGAGGCGCCGATAGCGTCCTACCAGATCGGAGCATGAACCTTGTGGGTTCTTGATGTTGGCTCCCGCAGTTGTTCTATACTAAATGTGATGTGTCTTGTAACAGCTGAGTTGAAGCTGGGTCGGTTGGATGAGGCGGCAATCAACTAATCGCTGCATGACGACCCTGTGGGGAGACATGAGACAGACCCTAAGGGGTTCGCCCTGTTTGTGGAACGACACCAACGACACCAACGACATCCGAGTTGACGGCATGACAAAGAATAACTCTGGGCGTTGTTTCGGGATCTAGCAATGAGTCTCGATTGTCAAGTGCCGGACTTGAATAATGCAGTAGGATGTCTTTTGCTTCCAAGCCTAGTACCTATCAGCAAGTCATTCACGGTTCAGCTACCCTGAAACCAGCGGCATGGCAGAAGCTCAATGATCGTTTAAGGATTATTAAAACGAAGTAGCCAGCAGTGCTTGCCTAATGGCTCTGACTACATAACGCATGATATTACCTAGTCGTCAAGTTATGCGCAACTAGGACTAATATCGAAATATTAGTTTGGTATTACGGTTGGGGTGTAAACTTGATACGTCAATGCCTCGAAATTTTTATTCATTTCAGATCAGCAAAGATCAAGATCGTTGCACATTAGCTTTGGGCCTGATCAACCATCATACTCTTCGTAAGGGATGGTTACTTGTGACACCTCGTCATTGGCCTCTTTAGTGATTCTACTCATCCAAACACTCAGACATTAACCATGACCGGCAGTCATGAAGCTCAGGAAGCTGTAATAAGCATAAACTCGCATGAGTCTACCGGTTAACGACTATGCCAAAAGACCATCACCCAAGCTGTACCATATCGTAAGGTGATGGAAGCTCAGAGCCAATCGATCCAAGGATAGCATCAAACCCAGGGCTCCGCCATGCCCCATGAGCAGTCGCGTCGGTAGGTCTATTTTGGAACCAGACCACTTTGATGTCTTAGTTCTAGGACCCGGTCTAGAACTAGAATTAACATAGCTGTACTATATCCTTCCCCCATCTCTCGTATCTCGGCCTCGACTTACTGGCTTCTTTATCCAAGGATGGATCAAGAGAGGAACAGCCACATTGCTAAGAAACTGTATCTGTGTTACATCTGCCAAGTGATTCTACCCCAACGCCACTCTTATGCGTTCTTTTCTCCATCAACTTGTCCATAGGAGATAAAGTCCTCATAAACAGGGAGAAGGGCTTCTAAACCGAGATCAGTGCTCTGGTAGGACAGAGCGCTGCCATTGCGTCTAAAGCTGCCATCCGCCTTCTCCTTCGAAGAACCAAGTTAGGTTTTCATCATGTTCGCTAACATTCCATATAAAGCTAGGGTAGTCCTTCTTAATAGCAGCAAAGATATTTTCAGCAATATCAGTTAACCATCCGGACTTGGTCATAGCCAGCGTGGAAAGAGTGGCTACGGGGCGATTGGGGCCAGGAGGTATTACAAATGCGAGACACTGCATAGTGTTATCATAATACGCAGTGAAAGGGCTCCCCTTGAGGCTGTTGATAGACTGGTTGGTGGTATCCTCGAGACCCTCTTGGTCACGTATTAGATTCCCTTAGCACATGTTCACTGGTATTTGCTAGGCCGGATGAACTACAACTACAATATGTGCTGAGATACTGGGGATGTGTTGGGGCCCTGCGTCGGCTATCCTTACCGCAGGATTCATAAGAAATTCTGATTGAACGAGCTTTGAGGAATAACGAGTACGGATCCAAGCAGCCGTTTATGGAGCTGCTTTTGTCGTGCGAAACATGCAGAGGCGTCAGACAGATGGTAAACTCACTGGAATAGCCTCACCTGCAAACATGAGAATCGTATGGTGGCTTGTAATACGCCGTCACCGAGCACACGCTAGCGCTAGAGAGGTACAAGTTACCCCCTGAATGATTGTTAGCTTGGTACAAGCCTATATATATGTAGTAGCCAGGGTATATACTCTTTCTATTTCTATAGCTATAAAATATATTCAAAAAGTATATCTTGTATCTTCTTATAATCCAAGATAATATCTAATTATTATTGATCCCTGTATCTAAGTTATATGCTAGCAATCAAACAGGGGCTGTAGTGTATATTAATGGAAGACCGGGCCGCAACAAGCCCGTGCTTTGTACATGCTTTCAGCCAGTAAGTAGACTGGGAACTAAACTACCTCAAGTTAGTACAGTAGGTACACATGCCAAGGGGCCTCGATCTCTGATTGATCTGACCGTCTCTAACTTTTCCTCTCTCCTCTCCGTAACTTACTCAAATACAAAAGCTTATCGGTCGGATTGCTCTTGAATTCCTCCACCCGCTTGCACGATCTCAATATCCATATTCCTTGGGGAAACGCCATGGCTCGAGGCAACCAGCGCGACAAGGCCCGTGAGAAGAAGGAAAAAGCAAATAAAGCACAAGTTCGTGGCAGCCTCGCTTCATCAACCAAAAATACGAACCAAACTAACGCAATGGTTTGTCTCCAACTACAGAAAGATGGCAATAGCATGAGCGGTTATCAGATGCAGCACGCCAATGAGGCCAACGCCGATATCATGCGCCAGAAGCAGGCTGCCGGTATGTCAAGCACTCTTTTCACCACAACAAATCCTCGACCGGAGCGGCCACGACACGCTATATGATGACTCTGCCAGACCAAGTTGTATGCTGACGACGGAATTTACAGCTGATGCTCGCAAGGCCGCCGGGGGCAAGAAATAGACGACGCGAACAAGAGCAACATCTATTTTTTCCAGCGTCGCGGGAAGAGATGGGAACAATGTTTAGGTATAATGCGGAATGCTCGGAGCTAGATGCTCTTGTTTCAACGGTGACGAGAAGAAACTATTTTTTGGGGTAGCACAGGCGAAGCGGTGCAATAACATGGGTTGTCCTTCGGAAGCGGTTCCAAAAGCCTCTTGAATACACCTTATTAATGATGGTCCTCGTGATGGCTAAAACGTACCTTTAGGTTCCTTATCTTGTCTTTGCTGTTCTTGGCATTTGCTTGTAGTATGGTCATGCGCAGAAGATCAGCAAGATTGTGATGTCTTTACCAAGCTATCTGTTTATGGCTTTCAGCCTGTCTGGCGATGTTATCTATTGCGGCTTGATGGGAAACCATTTCTGTTTCTCCAGATACACCGCAGCTTGTCTACAACTGTATCGTGGCTGTTAGACTGCAGGCCCAACATCCCGGAGCTGTTGGTCAGTCAGCCTTTCTTTCATCTGGATTCATAGGCTTACTTTACCAGCGAGCAGTATAAGAGAGCAGGTTGCGTCCTTTTATTCCCAGGTGGCTGGCCGATGACAGTTTCATCGACTGCTCTGGTCAGCTTTCTCCAGAATCTCTTGATACCACCAAGTATACTTGAATCATGGTAGAGCAAGCCATCGTCTCGAGCGAACTGATCCAGGAGCCTGAAGAGTTGCTCGCACATCTTCACTGAATCACATCTCGAGAACTTTCCCAGTTCCATAAGCGCTTCATCCCATTAACTAACTAGACGCATCTTCAGACCCGTGAAGATGTTAAACAGAGCCATCTAGGCTACTCGTACAGAATTCGAACCGTCTAAACCCCATAAATGGTACATCCAAGCGATAAGATATTCATCCTTGGTCCTCCAGCCTCCTTGTGGTATCAATTCCCTCATTCATCATGCTATTACTTTAGCTCAGACCATTCATGTTCATGGGCAGAGCACCTAGAGAATATGTTAGTTTATAATGCCATGTCCATAACTGGGGAAGCAGTGTGAACTAACCCGCCATGCCGCCAAATGCACCAACGCCTTGAGCCTGGGCATCTGGGAATGACCCAGATGCACAAGACACCATGCACACGCAGCTGCCTTCACTCATATGTCCCTTTCCGGGTACTACTCCTGTGTGCTCAGGAGGAGCCGGAGCGCCAGCTGCTGGGGGCTGAGCTACCTCTTCCGCAGGCTGAGTCTCAGCAGGGGGAGCAACAGGCTGTGTTTCGGCAGGCTTAGACTCGGCTGGAGGCTCAGCGGCTTCGCCACCTGTGATGGGAGTTTGAGCACCGTCGCCCTTTTGCTTGATAGCGAGCTCCTTGAACTTGGCGTGTGTCTTCTCGGCCGAGGGGTTGATGGAGAATACCATGCCCTGGCCGCAGTGGTTGCCCTGCTTGCAATAGAACCCTGTTGAAGATCAGCATATACATCGAGGCGAACAAGGTTGTCTACTTACACAAAGGAGTGTCAACCATGACTTGCATAGCGACTTGAGGAGGGGGCGAAACAGTATTGTTAGGGTTCGCCATGAATCCAGAGTCCATGCCACCCTCGAGGATATCGCAAGGAGTATCAAAAGCAGATTGAGAAACAGTGTGGTTCTGGGACAGGAACTCAAAGATGACGGTGTCGCCAATAGGAACATCGTGAAGCTCCTCAGGCTGATAGGTTAAGCCTCCTGGGCCTCCAACAGTGACGGTGTGTTGAGCAGGCTTCGCAGGCTCAGTAGCTACTGCACCTTCTCCTGCGCCTTTGGTGACGGTCTGAGTAACGGTAACCTTTTCGTTGATGGTAGTAGTGGCGGCACCGGCTCCAGGGTTCGCCCAGATGATGATGATCTCGGTCTTGTGGCCCTCGGTAACTTCGTGACCATTGAATTCCTGAAGATCTTTCTCTAGACCGGCCTCCCAGCCAGCCTCCTGTTCATGTTGCAAGTGGTTGGTCCGTCGCACAGGCTGCCCAGGCAAGTCCAGGAAGAGCGCCGTGGACAGGGGCGCAAAGACTGCCATGGCCAGAGGAGCTGATGTCTTCATGGTGGTGATAGGTATTAAAAGCGGGAAAAAATGATGGCAGTGGGATCGATCTAGCGATTGAGAACACAAGAGTGAAGAGGGCCTGCCTTCAAAGAAAGGAATTTCCAAGTGCGTAAAAGAATGAAGCACAAAGAACAGTTGAGGATTGATGGGAATATGAGGATGAGTATCAGCATCAGTCGAGGAACAGCTACACCTTATTATACTGCATCACGGCTATTCGAGCAACCGCCAGACCTGCAACCCCTTGAGAGCTAAAGTCTCAAACACAGGCTCGAAACACGGCCATTGAAGCAGCCGGCTCTGGGTCTTGCTTCGGTCGCTGCAGTTCCGATGATGTACTATAGTGCTGTGGTTTTCCTATGAAACATTTGTTGATGCGGGGGTCGTCTCTGTGACAACTACGTCTCGGATCGCGTTTGGTGTTTTGGAGTTGAAACCCTTTACCATAGCCACGCCCATTAAGAGCGCCAAGCGAATAAATGCGACAAAAAATAGCTTAATGGCTTCTTACGCGTGCCTAGTATAGGCCTTTAACTTAATTAAGCGCATGTTGAGTTGCATCGGTTGGCGATAGCAGGGGGTCTTAACAAAGCCATGAGACTCTTCTCTGACGGGACGAGACAAGTCCGACGAGCCAAGAACGGGAGTGATCTTCTCCGTCTACACTAATAGCGAGAGTCCAGCCTCGTAAAACGTATGGTTTACCAGCAAATTCTGCAATAGCATCGACGTGATGACTGCTAGAACCAAACTGCCAAGCTCTTCAATGTATATATCCACCGCTTGAACGGAACAGTATATGTTTCACCACAACTTGCCAACGTCGACGTTCCATTGAAACTAATAAATCGGTTAGTAGACACCACCATGCAGTCATCTTTTTCGCATCTCGTTTATCTTTTGATTTACTGATTCGTGTTTCCTTGACCTTCAACCCGTCCGCATCATGGCCGCTCCGAATACTACTGGTATTCATACAAGTAGTCAGTTCAGTGTGAAATGAACCATCTCCAAAGATCGTGCTGTCTTGACAGAGCCGCCTGGAGTTAACCATGTCTTCGCCTGGAAGGCGCTGTCCATCATCTATAAAATTTCAGACGACGTCGACATGCGTTAATCTGATCTCAAACCTCTTCACTCCGAGCCCAGTACATCAGGGCAGGCCACCAGATCTGTTACTTGAGGAATAGAACTGCGGTCGAGTTTCTCATACGACTATATTTCGCCTGAGAAGCTACATTAACGATGTGTACTTTATGCAGGTAAATGCGCGAAACCTGTGCTATACTTAGTCTTACTCTATCTACATCTTGAAGCCCAGCTCTGGCTGGGCCGATATTTGATATACTTACAATTGTCTTGATACATCACGCAAAAGCAACTCTCGGCTTCTGCTACCCTCATTATGATGAAAACTGCCTTGAATTTCTAATCCATTCCCGCAGAATTGTTCCCAGGTAAAGGAGGCCAGTCCTGCCCTTCTTAGCTAGCCGGTGGAGGATCCTCTACCCAAGCCATGACATTATTACCCGGTTGGGGAATCAGGTATCGCTTCTCGATGTTCGAGAGGGATTCAAATATTGCTCAGCCTAGGACTCTGGATTCTGTTGAGCTTGTTGCTGGCCCTCGTACAGACCTGTGTAGTAGCCAGCGTAGTACCACGACATCAGAAGCTTCTTTAGGCTTTCATCTCGTACTGTTGCGCTTGTCAGTCCCACATGATCGAAGAAGATTACTATAGGTTTTGACCTACCGGAGCCCAAAACGGTTTGCACTGGAAAAGAAGGGACGTCTTGGGGTGCAGCTGGCTCCTTAGACTCGTTGCGCGATGAAGAAACGGCCTGAAACGGTCAGTTACACTGAGAACCAAAGCAAATGATAAAACTTTTCATAAATGATACGTACTTTATCTTCTTCCATTGTTTCACGCGCAGAAGTCGACTCTAAGCCAGCCTCTACAGCTTCTGTTTGTTGAGGTTGATCAGACTCCGGTTCCATGTCCACTGTGCTTGGTTTACATGTTAGTAAAGGGGCTTTCATATTTGATACAGCCAGACTTACTGGTTCTTGGCCTCTAGATCCCGCACACTGCCACCTTTTGCATGAATACTGTGATATTTCTGTCAAGATCTATCAGCGTCTAGTCGGGATGCCCCCATTATGGGTACCTACTTTGTACTCTGCCAGAGCTTCATTCCATGAATCGATCAGAGCAGAATCATCCCACATCTCCTCATGAGTCAGATTTTCTTGCTTTTTTGACATCTTGGCCGTTGATATGACGAGCTACCAGAGCTGGAAGTTCCCAAATATTGTTTGCGACTGTTGAGTGTGTTGCTTTCCGACAATTCGAGCCGGGAAAATGTCCACACGGTGAGATTTCGGGCTTTTTGAAAATGAGAATTTAATAATGGACGATCCAGTAGGCTTAGATTGATGCTTATTAGCTTCCGCTACGCAAAGTAAAGTGTTTAATATGAGCTTGTAGCGTGGAGATGTTCACCTTGATCCATCTCTCAAAGGTCGTTGTAAGCTTCAGAAGCTCCAGACACTTTTTAGTGGACCAAGCCGCTGAAAGAACTCAACTCCCCACCATTCCCGATAAGCTGATAGTGGCCGTGGTCCGTCACCGCCCAAAGCAGACGTGGCAGAATCCTAATTTTTTCCCATGGCCCACGCATCTTTTTCTGTGGGCGACCAGCTTTCACGCATCCAACACCAAGACAATCAAACCAGGCACAATGGCACCAGAACTGAGAAAGCGAAAGTGTAAGTGGTCTTACGGTGAATTTCTCTTCACGCGCTAATTATTTCAAGCTATTTCTGAGGTCCAGAAACCCAACGGCGCTGCGAAAGCCGCCCAGTCCAAGCGAAAAGGTTGGCATACCCAACACTCGTGATGTCGCTTTCATCGCTAACGCAGCTTCAATAGCCCCCGAAGATGCATCGCCTGTGTCGCTGAAGAAGCAGAAGTCTGTCAAGAAGACTGCTGTCACAACAAAGGCCGCCGCAAAGCCGGCGCAAAAGTCCAAGAAGAGCAAGCCAGAGGAGGTCAAGGTCGTCGAGGAGGAGTCCACCACGCTCGATATCCCCGATGAGTCCGAGTCAGAAACCGAGGAGGGCAAGGAGGTCCAGGCGATTGTTGAACAGCTTGATTCTGGCGACGAGGATATCACCGAGGGCGACGCCGACTTCAAGCCTGGCCAGGATGTTGGCAAGATCCCCAAGGTCTCCGAGGATGTTCAGAAAGCTGCTCAGGCTTCCAACACAGACGCTGGCGTCATCTACGTCGGCCGTATCCCCCACGGTTTCTACGAGCATGAGATGAGGCAGTACTTTGAGCAGTTCGGTCCCATTGTCGCGCTACGACTCTCGCGGAACAAGAAGACAGGTGCCAGCAAGCACTACGCTTTTGTCAAGTTTGCCGAGGCCTCTACCGCTGAGATTGTATCCAAGACCATGGATAACTATCTCTTGTTCGGTCACATCCTCAAGTGCCGTGTTATCCCCAAGGATCAGGTCCACGAGGATATGTTCAAGGGCGCCAACCGACGGTTCAAGAAGGTTCCTTGGAACAAGATGGCTGGCCACAAGCTCGAGAAGCCTTTATCTGAGTCTGCATGGTCCAACAAGGTGTCCAAGGAGAAGTCCAAACGCGCAAAGAAGGCTGCGAAGCTTAAGGAGATTGGCTATGAGTTTGATGCTCCCGAGATCAAGAATGTGCCGGCTCCTGCAGCCATTGAGAACGGAGAGGGTGAGGTCAAGGCCATCGAGGCTGCTTCAGCTGAGAAGGAGGAGGCCAAGGTTGAAGAGCCTGCTAAGGCCGAGGAGATTGCTGAGGTCGCCGAGCCTGAGACAGTTGTTGAGGAGACCGAAATTATGACCAAGACGAAGCCAGTCAAGGCAAAGGCCACCAAAGGCAAGGCGGTAAGAGCAAGCAAGGGCCGCAAGGCAAAGGCTTGAGTGCAGAATTATTCAGTTCAATTTGGTTTCGGAGTTTAAAGCGGCATAGATATAGGTCAAGAGATCCATAATGAAATGAACGCAGGCTGGACCACCATGTTTTTGTCACGGTCGAAATTTCTTATCTACGATATTGATATTGATATGTACGCGCATAAGCGAACCCATAGCACTCATAGTAAATAAGAGAGCAAGCAATGGGATTATGAAAGGCGAGAATGGTCTACTTCGCGCTTGATTGTGAAAAAGCCATGGGAAACAATGGCTATTTCAAAAAATATGATGGCGAAGATGGAAATATGTGAAGAAGAGAAAATTAGGATTGAAGCGAGAGCGCGACAAGAAAATAGCATTGTAAGGATCCACTCAATGATGACTAAGCTACCTATAGCTTCACGGTAGTCCACTATGAATAGCTGGTACTTGGTTAAGTCGGCCAATTTCCTTCAGTTGTGTCTCTTGCATTAGGTAGGTATGGATGTCTTCACGAAGATGTCAAGGCCAGATGGCTTGTGAGTCTCATGTGCAGCCTGTGGTTGGTACTAACGGTAAGATCTATTTAACAATGCGTGCGAATAACTTTTTAAGTCTATGTACAATATGAAAAGTTTAGCCTGTTTTTGAACCTTGACTTGAAGAGCATGTAAGCCTGATGATAAGATTGATTGGAAAAGAGAGAAGAGTTGCATGAATGGCATTCATTCACATCATCAATCCAAGGCGAGTGCTGGTCACGAAGCAGGTGAGTATAACGAAAGAAAACGAATGCTGCAGCAAGTTTATATGACCATGTTTAGTCGGTGATTGGAGGACTAACTCGATAGCTAGGAGGTGAGGTTGAGTGCTTTACGTAGAGGTAGGTTTTAAAGCTACCTCAACCAAAGGTCACAGCGTCACGTCATTCATCGAAGCTTTTTTTTGCTATTGCCAGCGACAGATAAGTCTAACTGATCAAAGTAGAGAAATGATATAAATTGAGAATTCGCAACAAATGCTGCTATTTGCGGGCCGGCAATTCGGAACCGATCTGACGCCGCAGCCGTTAAAACGTTCCCGATTCCAGGGCATCTCCAGGTGTTGGCGTCCACTAAATTCCAGTGGGGTGGGACGTGATTACCGTGCCCGACGCCAGCTGGGGCTGACGTGGGAGTTACAGGACGGGCTGGAAATCTCCCGAACACCAGGGAGGGAGGCCACTCTGTCGTATACTACACACATACCTAGATCCTGCATCCGATTCGCATCCATTCGCGTAAAGCAACCTAACCCAACATAACCTAATCCCCTCCACTGGCGCTAGGAATACAGTACCGTACCTGCACGACATTGCCCGAGCCTCTCGCATGCCCTATCTAGCCCATCATGTCCTCCACTGCAGCAACGAATCCGACCCAGGCCACGAATTCAGGTGCGTGCAACCCCTACCCCTGCAATTGAGGTGGGAATGGAGATTCGAGAACGTGTCCTAACGATGGGGGCTCGCTTCCTACATGTGCAGGGCCGGCCAAGAAGAAGAACAATAAGAAGAAGAAGAACGCCAACAAGAACAAGGCCGCTGAGCAGCCTGGTAGCTCTGAGGCTCAACTGGGTTCAGATAAAGATAGCGTCCAAGACGAACCCGAGACTCCAACTCAAGCTGTACGTAGTTATGACGCTCCCCTACATCATGCAATTGCGCGGGCGCTGACATGTGCCAACCTCATAGGAGACGCCAGTTGATGCAGATCAAGACCAGGACGAAGACGCAGACCGAGATACCCCCGTCGAAAGCAACGGGCATGCCGTAGAGCCCAAGAGAAACGGGCTCACACCTGATGGCGAAAAGGAAAAGACCGACGATTCAGACACCTCCGCCAAGCTAGAGGCCATGAGCCAGGAACGAGAGGCCCTGCGGGCCGAGGTCGAACAGCTACGGAAGCAGCTCGAGAGCATCCAAGAATCCCACAGCAACGAAGTCACGCAACTCAAGAGCGACCTCGAAGAGAGCAATGCCGCCAAGGAGTCCGCTGAGGAAGAATATCAGACCCTGCTCGGCCGCGTCGAAAAGATCAAGCAGACACTGAGCGACCGATTCAAGCGCGACAAGGCCGAGTTGGAAGAAAGCAAGGAACGTATAGAGGAGCTCGAAGCAGAGAACGAGGAGCTAAGGAATACCGCTGTGTCATCTGGCGATGATGTCGCCAAGTTAAAGGAGGAACTGCAGGATGCGACCAGAGAGCTCAACACCCTCCGGAGCCGAAACAACTTATCAGCACAGAACTGGAGTAAGGAGAAGGAAGAGTTGGTGCGACAGGTCCAGCATCTGAAGGAGGAGATGGACACAACTGCAAATGCCATGGGCGAATGGGAAGTCATCGCCATGGAAGAGCGATCCATTAAGGAGAGCTTAAGCGATAAAGTTTCTGAACTAGAGGAGCAAGTCGTTGCCCTCCGACAAAACTACGAGAGCGCCACGGCAGACCGGGATAGTCAGATGACACTTATCGACAACCTACAGAACGCCCTCCGCGAGATTCAAGATGCTCGTAAAAAGGAGCTTCGGGACATGGTTGAAACGACAGAGGCACAGGTTCAGGAGCTCAAGAAGCTGCTGCGAGAGGCTGACGCCCGCGCCAAAGAGGCTGAAGCTGCTAAGCAGTCTCTCACACAAGAGCTTGAGCGAACAGCACCGTATGAGAAGGAGGTCAAGGAGAAGAACCTGCTGATCGGAAAACTGAGGCATGAGGCTATCGTACTGAACGACCACTTGACGAAAGCACTACGATACCTCAAGAAGACTAAGCCAGAAGACAATGTAGACAGGTCAGTGAATCTACAACAACCACTGAAAACCCATGCTAATTCAAAGCAGACAAATTGTCACCAATCATCTCCTCCACTTCCTCACACTCGACCGCGGCGACGCCAAGCGTTTCCAGGTCCTCCAAGTCATGGCTGGCTACCTCAACTGGACCGATGAGCAACGCGAGCAAGCCGGCCTCGCCCGTCCAGGCACGTCAACCAACTCTCTCCGCCTTCCCATGTCACCATTTACACGCACCCCAAGCTCACCTAATCTCAACACTGACGTCTTTTCTGAGTCAACATCCGCAAAAGACAAGGAATCCTTGTCTGAGCTGTGGGCAAACTTCCTGGAGCGTAGCGCGCAAGAAGGGGCAATGGAACCACCAAGTAGAAAGGGCAGCACAAGCAGTGCAGCTACGGGGCCAGCAAGACCGGAGTCGACAAGGTCGGATTCTAAGAGTTAATGAGGAATGCGAAAGCTGTGATGGTTATCACACTACAGATATAGGGAATGGACACGGTGTATGTTTCAAGTGGTTGATCATGGGAGTTGAAGGAACATGATAACATTGACATGGTCACAAGAGTAAAGAGGAGAAAAGTACGAGATATAGTTTTCATGGTTATTGAAGCCAGGTTTTGACGGTCATAGACCTCTATGTATGAATAGTTCTTTTACCGAGAGAGTTGGAATAATGCGCAGTAGGACGGGTTAGAATCTAACCATCATCCGCTGCTTCTGCCTGCAATGACTGCAGCACAGTCTGTGCATATCCTTCAGCATCCCTCGTAATAGCTCCAACATCAATGCGGCTGCTCAGAGCATCGTTAACTCCCTCTACAACATCCCTCTCCTCCATGACTTCTCCCATGAGGCGCACTTCGTGACTCCAGTAGGCATGACTGCGCGATCGAAGGTCTTCATCACGCAGTGCCGTGTTCTTGACGATGCCCAGGGCACTCAGCTTACTCTTTACAATGAGCAGAGCACGAGAAGTTGCCTCAATACGCTCAACGGGCGAAGGTGGCTCGACGAATGCACGGTTTGTAGCGGAGAGGTACAGCACCCATCCAAGAACTGAGTCGAAGGCGGCAAGAGTCACTAGGCGCGCGACTCGAGCAGTCCAGTAGAAGAAGTCAACCTCTGACAGGCGCAGAGCCCGAGCATTGGCTTGGTAATTGTAAGAGTTGACAAAGTAAACATCAAGGGCGGCAATGACACCCGTGACCATGGTGGCCTTTGGCCGCCACTGAGCACCAGGTCGGCCCGTGAAAGTAGGACTTGTGACGAGAGCGACGGCAAACAAGTTGGCGATGTGAGGCCACAGAAGCTGTGGAAGGGCGTAGTTGAAGAAGGTCTTTGGATCATCAGAGCTACAGAAGGGACAGTCTGCCAGCACATCAGGGCCAAACTGCAAATAAAGCAGACGGCTCTCCAAGTTGACAAATCTGCCCCTAAGGGCTTCGTCCTGCTTTGTCAGGGCATTATCAGGTCTTCCCACGGCGACGCGGTTGAACAGGACGTCGACGGGGATCTGGAGACGACTCTGCGTTCCGAGGAAGAGGTTCTCTGGAGCAAAGGGGGGGAGAGTCTTGAGGATGTAGCCGATTATGAGGAGGGCGAGGAGGGCGAGGGCGATACGGACTCGTGTCGGCGCGGGGACGATGGGTGCGTGCTGGGCGCGAGAGGAAGCGCGGGCGGAGCGGTAGTAGGATATAGCCTTTGGTAGGAGCATAGGGCCAAAGAAGATGACTAGGGAGCGAATACTGTTGAATATTAGCTTTTTGTATAGCTAGGTTCAAGAGATGCATATTTCATGTAAGCGACCGCGAACTGCATAGGAACAGAAAATACAAGAGGTAATTGCCAGGAAGTAACTTACGAGTCCCAGGGAATCGCCATGATGGCGAGTATCAGACCGAGCTGTTCAAGTTCCTTTGTTAGATATGAGATGTGACGTTCAGATTGACACGGTTGTTACAAGTCAGTCACCCACCTAGGTAATAAGACAAGGCTGAGCGACGTCAGTTCGATAAAGCAAAGGTGGCGCCAAGGCTGTCTTCGGCCAAGTGGGGGCCTGGGATGAGTGGGGCCGACGCATTCTTTTTCAACGTAAAACCTCCAATTTTTCTTCTCGTCAACTTTTCCTTTCTCTTCTACAACTCATCACAAACTTTCTTGTTTAATGACTTTCCCTCCTCCAACTATAACTTGATAGCGCAATACTATGGCTCTTGTGCTGTTATTCACGGCTCCCACTTTCCCTCGTGACACAATATGTACATTTTGGCACTTTCGAAGCTTTGGCGATCTCTCTGTGGTCGCTAGAGTCAATATGTTGCCTAGATCAAGCCCCAAACACCCTGCCAAGGGTTATTCTCTGTCGTGTTACAAAGTCTCAGCTCCGGCAATGAGGAACTTTGCGTCAAATTTTCTAAGAGATACATTCCACATTGTAGTAAAGTTAACTGCTTGTCAAAACATGTTTGCATTATGTGCGGAAAACTAGCCATCGTACTGCATACATGCATGAGGCGATTCACTCATGACTTCTTCTTCTCTGCGGCAGCCTTCTCGGATGCAACAGGTGCCTCCTTGGCCTTGGCCTGCTTCGCATTGAGCACCAGGCCAGCGATGCCTACGATCAGGTCGCTGAAGAGAGCGATGACGCCTGTGCAAGCCAGCTGCCAAGAGGCAATACTGACGCTTCCGATGGGAGCGCGAGGGAATGACAGGATCCATTCTGCGTAGTAGGGAAACCAGCCGTGTGGCAGCCAGAACATGGGCTCAGTAGCGTACCAGAAAGGGAGGAAGTATTGCGGTGCGCGGGTTACGACGATGCGAAGCACGGTGAGGGTTCTGTCGAAGTTGACTCGTGACGCCTCGGTGGTTTTCTCTGTGGACATGCATGTCAGTCATGTGTTTGTCTCCGGCTCTGGATATATCGAATTTTGACGTACTGGTCTTTTCCAGCTGGTCGAGGAGCTTGTCGTGCTGGCGGCGCAGCTTTGCCCACTTGGCAAACTCATCTTGGCTGCTCGTGGCATTCATGTCCCGACGGACCTTGAGGTAGTCGGCCTGAAGCCTGCGCTGCTCGCCTGCAGCCTTGGCTGTCGGGACAGGGAGGAAGTTTATCAGAGTCCAGAGCTTCTTCGATCAGTAAAGGAAGCTAATGGTATTGGTCTGGACAGAGGAACGAACCAGGTTATTGATTGCTGCAGCTCCAACGGCATTGACGAGGTTGATGATTACCTCGACAACAAATATGCTGAGCATAAGAGAGGCCATTTTTGCGGATCGGAGGAGATAACTGGCAGCAAGAGGAGAATCGGCCGACTATTTACGCACTCTGCGGACTGTCCAGCGCCAACTTGTGCTCGTGATAGTGATGACGGGTTTGGCGGTTTTGTTAAACGTGGTCAAGCCATGTCATAACCCCGACACTTGCATGGAGCTCCATTCACCCCTCCACACCACACGACACGACATCAGCTCTTTGTACTTACCCTATACTTTAACTCACAGCGTCATTTACCCAACAGTTCCAATGTCCAGAGCACTTGATCAAGGTTTAAAAGAGTCTCTTAAACACGGCAGCCATGATTCGGTGTTTTTGGAGATCTCAAGTGTTCTGACGGAACCTTCCAAAGAGCTTCTTGAGATTGAGTTATTGGGCAAAAGCCATGTTCTTGATCCCAGCTCTACGGTTTTACGTGATCACAATGCCATTGCCATACCCAAATTACGCCTAGTACAGGCTTTTGTGGCTGCACGCAAGTTGCTTCTCAAGTTTCTTGAAGACAACAGGAGTGTCTCAAGAGATGAAATATCGAGGTCGACAGCTGTCATCCTGTTGATGGACCCAGAGCATTTAACAGCTGCCAACACGAGAAAGAGGCTCATCACGACCAAGTCGCAACAAGGAGACTTTGCAGACACCCTCGAGTTCGAGAAGCACTTTGTGGATAGTTTACTAACTAGCCGGCTTCACCGACATACCAAGTCACCAACACTATGGAACCACCGGCGATGGCTGATGGATCGGTTCTGCCTTCATGACATGGACATCCCGGCCGAGGATGATATTGCGAGAATCATCATGATATCCGGAGAGAGACATCCCCGAAACTACTACGCATGGTGTCACGCTAGATACCTCACAAAGACCTTTATTACAACGTCTCCCAATGCAGAAAAAGTTCTATCACGAGCGATCACCACAACACAAAAGTGGTGCTTTGCACATCACAATGACATATCCGGCTGGCAATTCCTAGCGTTCCTCCTTGAAAAACACCCTGTCGAGACATCATGTACCTTTCGCGAGACGTTGAAGTTTGCAGGCTCGTTTACGTGGCGCAATGAGTCTGTGTGGTACTTTCTTCGATGCATTGCTGGATGGGGAGCTACCAATCATGATTTGGAGGAATTCGAGCTATTACGACGAACACTCTGGGAGAGCGCTGCCCAGGGCGGAATGGAGAGACGGACGCTTGAAAGAGCGGAACAGTGGACTGCTGTTAGCCAGGGATTGTCGACGGGTTCATGAATGAAGTTTGTGAAACTCGTGGGCTGCCTCACTGCTAGATTCTCGGGTACATGCGAAAATGAAACATGGGATCATATACATTCGATATAGAAATAAGAGGACAGGCTTAGCTGACTATTTCTGCTATTCTATTGAAATGAAGATTAGCCACTGTGCTTATTGCCTTTTCTTCTGTGGCAGCATATAGCAACTTTGTATACCATTCATTAAACAGAAATTGAAATCTGCCTGATCGACACTATCCGAGCTGACGGGGCTGCACTGGCTGAAAGTCATGGCTCCCTTGCCTTGCCTTGCTGGGGTGAAATTTAAACATACTGATGTTTCAAAGCTACTGTTTCATCAGTGGGCTAGATTGCTCCTTTGATGGGGACGAGCTATGAAGTCATTGATCAGATCAATAAAAGATTTCTCTGTAAGATTGAATATCCGTCAATTAGCCTGGCATCATGGGATGCCTTGCGCGAATTCATGGCAAGATGAGGTCGTGGTCAAGCTCTTTGGAGGATTTTATCTCTTCGCTTAGATCCTGAAATTGTCTGGGTCAAGTTGACTTATGTATGTAAGAAAGGAATGAACCTGAAACTGAATCAACAATGATTCTTTCAAGCTTGGTGCGACAAGTAGTAGCATCTTTGAATGGATTGCATATACAGGATTGAAACAATGCTCTGCCTGGGACTATATCAGGAGGATCAAGTCATGGAGGACTGAAGCAGATATCACTCCGGTATCTTGTTGAAACGATTTTTTTGTATTTTTTAAAAAAGTATCAATTAATAATGACCGATAGACTGTTACTCTTGGAAGTCTGGCTGAGCAGCCGTTACACCTGTGTCATCGACAACAGCGTTTCGCCTCTCTAAAGAGCCACGATGATAACTATATCGCCGTGCTTACGCCGCGTACATGCATCCATCCATTGACAGCATGTAGCCAGAAAATTGGAGCTTACTGCGCTGAGCGTTCGAGGCGGGCTGGCTCTGCAGTAGTCAGGGGAAGTTGGGAGTGGCGTCGTTGTTTGACGCGTAGGAAACAAAAAAAAACTAGAATCCGAGTCAGTCGAAACGAAACTCGTGCAGCACTAGACGACCCAATCATGTTGCAACATAGGATTGAAAAGCTCGGTGTTGAGCGTAAAGTCAGCTAGAGTTGTCGCTAGATGTAGAGCCGCTGAGAGGATGTAGTCTCGAACCTCAAAACGGCCAACACGTGGTTGACGCCATGGCATTAGACTTCAAGTCCATGTTGCTGTATGCCTGCCAGGCCATTATCATCAAGGTCAATCAACACACTGCTGTCTGTCGAGGCCAATGTCTTGAACTGATCAGCCAGGGAGAGATGGAGAGAGAGGCGCCTGAACCACAATATTCCTCCTAGTTTCCACTGAACGCGTGTCGTTTTGCATTTCAAACGCCTGAATCAACCGGCGGAAGCTTGATTTTTTTTTTACCGCTTGCTCCACGTTGCAAGCACATCTCGTATGCAGATCTTGAACCTAAAGCAGCCGAATGCACACTGCTTATCTTGTCAGGGGCAGGGTGAGACGCTGGCGGCAAGCCAAGTTTCGAGAGAGACTTTGGTCAGTCGAAAGCAGCAACATTACAGTGCAAGGTCAACAATCTCAGCATCTGTTCTTTAGACGTGAAATGATAGAATGAATACACCAGCCGGACAGCAGAGGACAAGCTGATAACAAACTGCTGCTGCAAGGTTGCAATCTCCACATCCTCCACCGTACATACCCCAAGCGGCTAACAGCAACGGACCATTCAGAGGCTCAAGACCCCTGACTCTATCAGAGATGACCATGCGGTGGTCGGCCAGTGATGGACAGAGATGCTAAGCTGCTAGCTAGGCTGCTCACAAAAGTGTTTCTTCAAACCCTGGCCGCTTTGTCTTGGCGGGTTTATCCCGCTAGCATCCACAAGCTGGCATGCATGCATGCAGTGAATAATGCAAGCCACTGTTACTCGGCTCTTTGTTCAAGATGGACTCGAGATTCAAGAGGCTGCTGAATCTGTAGGGGACTCGATATGGTGAGATACTTGGCATGCAAGTACCGAGTTGTTGATCAACGAGCCAAGATAGTTGGAATGTAATCAAGGCCGATTGTAGCTTAGCTTGTATCTAAAGAGATGAGATATGGTTGAAAAACGAGAAAAAGATCACCCCAACATGGTGCCAGGTGACATAAATACTACTCTGGTGCTGCTACATCTATACGAGTGGTCTATTCTGACACCTCTCAGACTGTCTCTACCAGCGGCCTGCCTAAAAGAGACCAAAGCTACAGCACTGTCAAGTCACTTTCACCCCTTGTCTCTCGTCTCGAACTACAGGCTCGTCCTCTCCACCTCTCCGCATCTTTACCCACCTCTTCCCGTCACTCATTCACTCCCTCTTTCTTCTATACTTGCTGTACTGTACCTTGCCTTAATCACTAATAATAATCCCCTCCCTCCTCACTCCTCGACCGGCCTGTTCCTTTTCTGTCTTGTGTCTTTGTCTTTGTCTTTGCCTTTGCCTTTGCCTTTGCGTCTTGCATTTTCCTTTATTTGCTTGCCTTTCTTTGTCCTCTTTAACAACGTTGGCTCTCACTTCCTGAACCGGCTCCGACTTCCAAAGACTACTCCCAACGCCTTTGTTCCAAAGACAGACAGACTCTTGTTTGGCCTCACTGTAACCAAGTCGCTTCCATTGACGACCTGTGCATTGTGTTTCCTGGATATTCGCTTATCCGCGAGTTGTGTTTGGCTATCAGACGACATTTCCAAGTGTCGTTTTGCTCTTCAATGCCGGTCTCATAATCCTAATCTTTTAATACATCCCGCCGACTTTGGCTCAAGAGGCCTCGCCTCAACCATCGTTACTTCCAGTCTGGCTCGGCCTCTCTTGACCGGACGCATTTGAGACAGTTCGTAACGAACTGATTCAGCCTGGTTCCAGTATCCGCCATTGATCTTATTTCATATTTGTTCCAACCCAGTTCGCAGTTATATCAACTACATTCAGTTGCAAATACACCACGCAACAGGGAGATTTGGGCTATTCTGGTTTCAATTTCAGCTTCAATATGCGCCCCTCCGCTCTATTGACACAGCTGGTTCTCGCCTCGTCTGCCCATGCCTTCTTCCCTTATAGCCCGAATTGGCGAAGCGATGTAGGACAAAAGCGTATGGGACGGAGTATAAAGAGTGTTGGTAGTGGCGGTAGTGTGCGCATGGATATCAAGCAGAGGACGCCTCAGGTTTGTTTCACTGCAGACTGTCATCAAGTCAACCTTGCATTAACCTATTCTCCTACAGTCTAGTCGACCGATATCTGAGAGAGCTGCCCGTGAAGCTGCCCGGCTAGCTGCCAAGTACACCGGCGGAAACGTTCCAAACGACAATGGATTGATCAAACGCGATAACGAGTACAGTGTCATGGAGGCCACTGAATCGACCAAAGACTATACCCAGGGCATCGACCAGGACGGCACTGACTACTCGTACTTTATCGAGGTTGGAGTCGGTTCAAAAGAGAAACCAATGTACATGCTCGTCGACACTGGTGCTGGCTCAAGTTGGGTTATGGGCACTTCTTGTACGAGCAGAGCATGCTCGATGCATAACACGTTCGGTCCCGACGACTCGGACTCAATCGAAACCAGCGACAAAGCCTTCAGCATTGCCTACGGCTCCGGAAAGGTGTCAGGCAAAATGGCAAATGATACAATGACTGTAGCAGGCATGACCCTCAAGTATCCATTTGGATTGGCCGATACGACATCGGATCAGTTTATTGAATTCCCTTTTGATGGTATACTTGGCCTTTCCATAAGCAAGGGTGGCGACAACTTTCTCAACGCTCTGAAACAAGCCGACGAAATTGACAAGATCATGTTTTGTGTTGCTCTGAACCGTGCATCCGACGGCACAAACGAAGGCGAGATCAGCTTTGGGTCACCAAACTCTGACAAGTACACTGGCAAAATCTCCTACACGTCTATTGGCCAAGACAATGACTGGTCGATTGAGATGGACGACATGGGCTACAATGGCGAAAAGGCTGGTGTTGGTGGCATTGCCAGCTTCATCGATACCGGAACAACCTATATGTTTGGACCCCCGGACAACGTCAAGAAGATCCATGCCCTTATCGAGGGGGCACAGAGCAGCGATGACGGTACGACGTTCACGGTGCCCTGTGACAGTAGCGGTAACCTGACCTTGACGTTTTCTGGTGTCGATTATGTGATCTCGCCGAAGGACTGGGTGTCGCCTCCTAATAAAGAGGGCGAATGCACCAGCAACATCTACGGGTTCGAGGTTGTCAAAGGAGCATGGCTCTTGGGTGACACTTTCCTGAAGAACGTCTACACGGTGTTTGATGTGGACGGGCGTCGAATTGGTGAGTTGAAGATGCGACAGTGATTCAACCCCAGCGCTAATGGGAACAGGGTTTGCCAACAGTGCCATTGCCGGTGGCTCTGGCGATGATGAAAGCTCTGCAACAAAGACGAAAAGCTCCAGCGAGCCGAGCAGTACCTCCGAGGACAGCGAAGAGACTACCTTCAGTGCGCCCGACTCGACATCGACTTCAGGGCCGGACCTGGGTCTGGGCAGGGAATCTGCCTCAACTAGCACTGCTTCGGCCGATTCGCCTGATTCAACCGAAACCCAAGACTCCGCAGCACCCTCAGGGCTATTGTCACAAGCCCGATCAACATTCATTTTCTGTATAGTACCGTTTTTCGCCCTCCTGGCTTAGAAGAGGCCAGATGAGCGGCATTACATTCTTTTAATATCGAATACAAGCATCAGAGCGCGGAGAGATGTATATACATGTATGGGGAGACCCGTGAAGAGCACAGTTGTGATGGGTGCTGAGAGACAACTGCAAAGATTGAGGAAAAGGGTCATTGAGAGCAAGACTTGCCCAGCATTGGATAACAGGATATGTGATACCCGATTGAACGAATGGGAGAAAGCCTCGGGTCCCGACAGATGGCCGTTCACTTGGGTTGAAGCCATGCCATAAAATTTTTAAACATAGCAGTAGAGATAGCCAGACCATCAGCTTCAATAGACTAGACGTTGGATGGATCAGCTTTTCACCTGTGATGTTACTACCTCTATCAAAAGACGCCATGATGCGCTGACAACTTTAAGAAAAAAAAAGCTTGTGACATTGTGGCTGCCTGTAAAGTTTCTACATGTATAAAGATCGCCCGTTAGGTCAGGCCGTTGAAAAGGAGAGTGTAAATTGGACCCCTATTTTCTTTAGACAAGATGGTAATCAGGCTTCAAATGTTCGACAACCTCTGAAAGAAACAATGGGTGCTCAGCAGAAGACAAGACTGTGGAAATAATGGCCTAGATAGACTCAGCAATAGCAGTTCTGCTCTCAATAACAGCACCAAACTCTTTGTCTGATGCTCTAGACCCTTGGGTTTGGAATGACCCGTCCCCCTGCATACGCCTAGGCGCGACTAGCGGGCAATTCCAGCAGCCAAAGCCCGATTTAACAAGGGGCAATCCTCCAATCCTAGCGCTTATCATGGGCACTGTGAGTCTGTGAGTGACAGACGAGCTACTGTAACTTTCCAATACTAAGGGAGACTGGAAGCTGTACAACGTACAACCAACGTCTTGACTTGGTTTTTGATTCAACAGTCAATCCTTTTGCACCTCGTTTTTGTTTATAATTAATTACATATTATATTACTTGCATACATACCTGAAACCACAAGCGATCGAAACCCGATATCTCCTCGGGGGAAAATGTGCACGCAATATCTCATTGCTGCTCCCCTTCAACAATGACGCACGCCAGAAACGATGGCTCTCCCAACCCGCACGGCGAAGACCGCAGTCTCCTACAACCCGGCCACGACTACGACGACGACTACTTTGGCGTAGGCGACGATGACTACAGCAGTGGTGACGGGAGCGCAGCAGATCTGGGCAGGGCTTCCAAGGCCGACGCCGACAAGAGCGGCCAGCCCCGGACACCCGGCCGCGTGCGCTTCGACCTCACACCCGAGATTGTTGGCGTCAGCAACGGCGAGGCCTTCGGGGGCTTTGCAGACGGACGCAGACGGTCCTCGGACGATGGATACTTTGATATGGAGGAGGCGACAAGCCCAGGGCGGGCGCATCGCGTGCCGCTTCTTACAAACATTGAAGCTCCAAGCGTAACGCTCGCAAACTCTATGGGGGATCCCTCTGAGCTCGCCGAGCACGAGATGAACCGACCCAAGTCAGGACTCAAGTCGGCATTTATGAACATGGCCAACTCCATCATCGGCGCGGGCATCATCGGCCAGCCATACGCCGTGCGCCAGGCCGGCCTGGTTGGCGGCATCCTGCTGCTGGTTGGCTTGACGGTTGTGGTCGACTGGACCATCTGTCTAATCGTCATCAACAGCAAGCTCAGCGGGACGAGCCACTTCCAGGGAACCGTGGAACACTGCTTTGGACAGTCGGGGTTGATTGCCATCAGCATTGCGCAGTGGGTGTTTGCGTTTGGTGGCATGGTCGCGTACGGGGTTATTGTAGGCGACACGATTCCTCATGTGCTGGTAGCTGTGTGGCCCGACTTGGCGAGCGTGCCTGTCGTGGGGCTTTTGGCGAATCGACAGGTTGCCATCGCGGTGTTTGTCATGGGGATTGGATATCCGTTGACGCTGTACCGTGATATTTCAAAGGTGAGAACCAAAGGGATGATCGCAGAGCGCATCAATCTACTGCTTTCCCTGTTCTTGGGAGGAGGCATGGACTAACCAACAACTTTGAATAGCTGGCTAAAGCGAGCACGTTTGCGCTCGTCGGCATGCTGGTTATTGTCGTTACCGTGCTTGTGCAGGGTGTCTTGACACCCTCATCGGAACGAGGCTCGTTTAGCCCTTCGCTTCTTCTCATCAATGGCGGATTCTTCCAAGCTATTGGAGTCATCTCATTCGGTATGCTACATCGACCTCTACCCCCGAGTTTATATCGCAGCTGCAACAAGATGTTTGCTGATCCATGTAGCCTTTGTTTGCCACCACAACTCGCTCCTTATCTACGGGTCTCTCAAGACACCTACCATTGACAACTTTTCCCGAGTCACGCATTACTCGACCGGCGTGTCGATGGTGTTTTGTCTCGTGCTCGCCTTGGGTGGTTTCCTCACATTTGGTGATAAGACGCTTGGCAATGTTCTCAACAACTTTCCCGCCGACAATACCATGGTCAACATTGCCCGTCTCTGCTTCGGTCTCAACATGCTCACCACACTGCCTCTCGAGGCGTTTGTCTGCCGTGAGGTGATGCTGACATACTTTTTCCCCGATGAGCCCTTCAATATGAACCGGCATCTCCTCTTCAGCACCAGTCTTGTCGCCGCGGCTCTGGTGCTGAGTCTTGTGACGTGCGATCTGGGTGCCGTATTTGAGCTTGTGGGCGCGACAAGTGCTGTCGCCATGGCTTATATCCTGCCGCCGCTGTGCTATATCAAGCTGACGACGCGGAGCTGGCGGACGTACATGGCGGGAGCAGTGGTGGTTTTTGGCATGGTTGTCATGGTGATTAGTGTGATCCAGGCGGTGCAAAAGATGATAGGCAGTACGTCTTGATTGCCCCCCAAGGCTTTTATCATAGATGGAGAGCTGACTGATGTTTGCAGGCAAAGATGGACCGGCGCAGTGTGCATAAAACCCAATGTCTTGGGGTCATGAGGGCAAAGAATTGCTTTCCTTTAACCTTTTATCCTTTCACCACCGTAAAACAACGAGGCGTTAACAAACATATAGACCTTTAGTGAGAGCAACGTGTACAGTAGGCAGGGAGACAGGGTTGCGCGGTGGCCTGGCTGCGTGACTGCAAAGATAGCGTCTGCCAGTAGGTGTGTTGGGTTCATATCGTGCAAAAGGCGGAATGATGGTTCGGTTGGGTACGGAAGTAAGCTATGATAGAGAAGCGCCCATGTGTGCACATTTGTATGTGACAGGAGTTTGGCACGACGTGATACTTGATTGAATTATAGACATTTTCCAACGCCCTTGAACGAGTCTGCTTGCACTGGTGTAGTTGAGTTATACATGATATCTGTCTCTCAAATAGATGTGATACCTCGTACTTCTTTGTTTATCACGTACCGCTAGGTGTTTCTCTACAAGTATACAGCCCAGTCACCGCCGAAGCTATTGTGAGCTGTTACTCACACGATAGCCAACGTCCCCACTCATCTCCAACAACAACTCTCTCCTCTTGTACTGTAACTGATCAGATACCGCGTAGCAAGTGGACCGTCGCACGCATCCATCATAAGCGTGAACCAACGTACCCTACCGTAGCCAGCATCCATCCGTCACAAGATGGGGGTCACACCTGACGAATCGCACAAGGGGGTAAAACAAAGCAGAAGCCCGCTATTTGTGTCTGCCAACCCCGCTTCGGCACTGTAGTTATCTCATACGTAAATCTGGTGTTGAAGGTGACGGATATAGTAGTCCTTCTCCCACTCCTTCTTTCTTCCCTCTCTTTACCTCGTACAACCTTGCTTTGAATCGGACTCTTATCGTCGACCCCCCATTCCTACAACTCAGCCAGAATGCAACCTCTCGTCAACTCTCACGACAACACCTGCCCCAAGTGCCAAGCTGCCATCGATGGCGCTGGCAAGACTTGCGGTAGCTGCGGTGCTGTACGTTTTAACAATGCCTCTTTCTTGGCCTCTCCCCCCTCTTGGTTGTGACATGCCCATGCTGACACCTCCCTAGCATTGCCCCGTCTAAGCTTCTTCACTGGAAAGACAAGACGATTCACCAAGATGTGATGGCCGATGGGTTGAAGATTATTCACTGGTGTTAGGATGCATACATGGAGTGCGGCTGGGTGGTTGTTGTGATGTGGTTGCTCTTGAATAGCATCACTCTTTTGGGCGGCTGATGACTTTAGTATTGCTTTGTGTCATACTGTGGAGCAGAACAAATACACTCGCTCGTTGCTCAGAACCCGACTCTATTGATGACAAGTGGGACAAGAATGAATTCATATTATCTATATGCCTTCGTCATCCGACTGCCCTCATGGATGACGTGCCGAGCTTGGCCTGACATCCCTCGTGAGATTGATCTAAATGCAGCTTCTTTAGTAGCTTCTTTAGGCAGCTCCTGACTGAAACCCCCATTTGAGAAAAACCATTCTATGCTTAGTGATTGATGGGATTACGCCACCCGTATCACCAATGCAGAAATAGACTCGGCGTCGATCAAAGGGTCTAGATTGAGATGGTGGCCACATGACTAGACACTGGCACGTGCAGGGCTCGTCTTTCACAAGACTGGCCAAACATAACGAGATATATGACGACGTAGACCAAGAGAGATATGGCTACAAACTGTGAGATTTGATAGCTTCACGGCGCTGAATTAGCATTCATGCAATCACATCACAGAACAAGGCAGGATATGCAAAAAATCAAGAGATTAAACAGGCAGGCCCTACACAATAGATGTCCCATCTCCATGGTCTAAGTAACGGTCTCGAGGCTTCAAGAGAAAAAACGAAAAGATTTATGGCCTGGCCCGACTTGGTTCCCCAACCGGTCCCCATATCCACATACGCACAAGCAGACACAAACGCTCTCGCCGTAGTCAGTCCACGGAGCCCCCCCTGGCCTCCTGACACATCTCCTAAATAACTTCCCATCTGTCAGTCTGCACTGACAGACTGGGCAGGAGAGTAAGGAGCGAGAGTCACTCTTCATCCCCTTCCTCAACAGCCCCCAACAACAGAAAAGACATCTGGCCCACCTCCCCCATGCGCGACATGCACATACATAAAACAAAGGTCCTGCTCGCCTGCCATTGGTGATAATAAAAAAAGTTGAGGTATCTGTCGAGAATAGTAACCCCTTGCATATGCTGGGAAAATCAGGAGGACCAAGACACAATGGGCTCCGGCGACAAGAAAACCATCAATCCAGCAAGAAAGATCGGCACGTAAGCCGATGGACCAGACATGAGCGAGACAATATCAAACTCCAGATTCCGAGAAAACCGATGCATGTCGACAGCCTTGACCTCCTTGGCTGCCGCGAACCCGTATCGTCCGAACTGCCGGGACCAAGTTGAGAGTGGGCTGGAACGACAAGGGATTACAGCGCAGGGTCAAGCCACAAAATGTGTGCGTGGACTGCGCTCAAATGGCTTCCATAATGCCCTTTACAGAACAAGACACTTCTTGTGCTTGCTGCCACGGGTGCTGCGCGACAGCAGAGCAGCGCGGGTGGCATGCTCAAACACCTCGCGGACACCCTCGTTGGTCTTGGCTGAGCACTCGAGGTACTTGTAAGCAGCGATCTTCTTGCGGACCTCCTCACCCTACAGCAATATCATGTTAGCATATTGATATCAAGCTGACGTGCAGCGAGCTGGCCAATCAGGTTCCATGAACCTAGACGGGCACTTCGCTAGGAAGGGGGGTCGTACCTCTTCAGGGGAGACGGGCTTCTGGCTCGTCTTTCGGAGCTCCTCGATGGTCTTCTGGTCGTATCGCAAATCCTTCTTGCAGCCAACAAGGATGATAGGGAGACCCTGGCAGAAGTGCAGGACCTCGGAGATCCACTACAGAGGGGCACGTGTCAGCAAGGCTGTATCATTAAAACTGACAATTAGTTATTTGGGCAGTCGGGGGCTGACGAACCTTCTCTTGAACGTTGTCGAGAGAGTCGGGGGAGTCGACGGCAAAGCAGATCAGGATAACGTGGGAGTCGGGGTAAGACAGGGGTCGAAGACGGTCGTAATCCTCCTGGCCAGCAGTATCCCATAGGGCGAGCTCGACATGCTTGCCATCAACCTCGACATCGGCGACGTAGTTCTCGAAAACGGTGGGGACGTAGACCTGAGAGTTGAATTGTCAGCAAGGGGCTCATTGCTGTTGATTCTTGCACGAGATGATGGTCTCTGTTAAGCCGCGTGGCAAGGCGTGCGATGGACGAAGGACATGAACATTGACGGGTCAATGCTTACCTCGGGGAAAGTGCCCTTGGAGAAAACACTGCAGATTTGGTTAGCATCGAGTTGATGATTTGTGATAACAATGGCGATGATGATAATGGAGATGGTGACCGTGCAAGGTATGGTGAGGTAAGGGGCATCACAGTCTGCGTGAAGATCAATGTGATTGATTGCGTCCGACGATATCAAGCGCCAAACGAGACAAGAACCCAGCAGTGTAGTTTTGCTCTCCTGCTGCACACTTGATCTGTCTGAAGCACCGAGAAACGCCGACGCAGTGATGAACGAGAACGGTGATGGAGATGTGGTGTTGTGAGAAGGCCAACTCACATCAACAAACAGGTTTTACCACAAGCACCATCGCCGACGATGACGAGCTTTCGGCGGATCTCAGCCATGGCTATTGATTTGATATGAAGAAGATGAAGAAATTAGAAGAAAAAGAAGACGGATTTGCTGGTGCAAAGGCGGCGAGCTTGAGTTGAGCTTGGGGAGATGGTGCAGGTTGTGAGTTTCGCGGAGAGCGGCGGCTGCGGGTCGATGGGGATAGAGAAAGAGGACAGGAGCGTCAGAAGGGGGTTTGGTTTTGGGTGAAATGGAAATGGGCTGGGCGGGCTTGCTTGGGGTTTTTTTTCTGGGTAGCGATAGGACAGGACAGGACGGGACAGCCTAGGATAGGACAGCAAGCAAGCACAGGACAACGGGCGGGCAGGCAGCCAGGCCACCTGGTAGACAAGAGGTACCTCTGGCGTGGAGGTGTAGAGCTCCAGTGGGCGGGTACCTATTGTCAGAGATCAGGGTAGCTGAATTGCGGCCTGGGCGTCGTTGCTGGGGGCTGGTGAGTGGACGATGCAAGGTTGTTGAGGAGTCGGGCGTTTATGAATCGCACTGTGTTTTGACTGGTAGAGGCAATGGCAGCTGAGAGATGGGAGGGCGACGACTGAATTTCGGCTGTATCAGAGCCAACGAGCCAGACAGAGTTACACCAACGCTGTGATGGACTGGTCGAGTTTATGCCTATATGCTATGCTTAACAGACAAAGATGAGAGAAGGATGATTACTGATTCAACTTGAGTTAAACGGCCGAGGCAATAGTGATTGGAAGCTTTGCTTGGACGCGTTGCTGGGGCTGCAGTACCAACTGCAGCTGGGGCCTCTTGATGATGACGGGCGTGTTTCTCCTGGACTGGGCTGCCCAGGCTGGAAAAAGAAAGGCTCAGATAAGGACGGGTAAAGTATCTTTGTGTGTTGTCTACCGCAAAAGAGTACTTGTAATCGTTACGCGGAAAGGACCCATCCTGAGGCAGCCAACGGCGTAGCCCTGGCTTTTCAGTCGACTGGTGGGTGGCAAGAACCGCTAACACCGTCCCTTATTTAGCGATCTGTTAGTGGGGACAAGGATATCTCACAGTGTGCAGAGCAGTGCGCGTCACAAGCCTCATCTGCTACTTCCCAGAGGGGAATTAACTGACCCGGTTTATTTTACCGAGAGAGCTCCGCCAAACTTTCAGTGGCAGCTTTGGCGTCTGCACATGCGGCCCGTTGTGATTGCTTGCGTTGCGTTTGTTGCTTTGAAGCATGAGTCTGAAACAGGATATACCCTTTAGAGAAATGAAAGAATGGCTGGTTGTGATAATGATGACAGGATGAGATAAGAACCTGCTGGGTGAATGAATCACTGATACATGCAACTCCAAGGGTGAAGTGTGATGATGGGTGATGGTGTTGGCCGTTTGTTAAGCCTCCCTGTCTGTCAATGGGTTGGTTTCATTGATTACAGCTACAAGATGGCCTCTCTCTCAAGCTCACGGGGTCTCTAGAAAGATACAGGCTATCCTTGAACTCTCTGACTCACTACCGTGCAGTCAGCCTTTCATCTACTTACCCAGATGACTCTCGGCTAGCAACACCGCCAGACGCCATCATCATTCACAGCCATCATACTCGGCATTCTTCTATCGGTCTGACGTGCGCTGGTCCTTGGCCCACCAAACAGAGTCCTGATCCATTGCTGCGGTTGGCTTTAGCTTCTGCTGCGCTATCATCCGGACAGGCGCGATGGAACATCCAGGCTTCCATAGCTCCGCGACTGAAACCGTGGTTCGGCTCGTGTTATTTGAACAACCGCAACGCCTCCTGATAGAATGGGATTTGTTCTGTAATTAGCCACTAGAAGCAAAACACCGACCGTCTTTGAGAAAATGGATTTGACATGGGAGATTTCCAACCGGGATCTGGCGGCTATCGCCAACGGTTTCTTGCTTAGGTGACATGAGGGGAGGGCACCCGTTTTCACTAGACGTTTGAGGTTGACAACCTTGATTTCCGGCTTGTTACAGTACGTAGCCAGTGAAAATGCCCTCTCTCTCTTCCCTTGGATGCCCCAATCTCCTCAGTTGATTTATTGAACGCATGTTTATATGCTTTCGCGTTATATTTCTTCGGCAGACATTCAAACTCTTGTCATGATCATAGTGTGAAGCTGACACAAGCTTCAACCCCTTGTCCGTCATGCAATGCACAGCGTAGCACCCTGTGCCATCCCGTCTCCGCGTGCCAATGCCAAAGCTAGGCGGGAGCTACAAAGCGGCCAGTCAGAGAGCTTGCAGCGGACGGAGAAGTCCTACATTGCCCCTGGAGTCTAGGACTTTCATCCAACCTCCTGATGTGTCTGGAGGAGGTGAAGGACCCTTGGGCCTTGTTATTGACCAAAGTCGTAGCTCTATATCCGTATCTATCATGTCTTGATTACCACTTGTGAATGATGCTGGATAGGTAGTAATGAAAAGCATATCCGGAACGACTTTTTGATTACCTTTGGTGATCGCTTAGCACGTGCTTATACCATAGACTTGGGTGCTTTTGTAGTGAAGCCATGAAACTCCGTTCTTGTGCCATAAGAGATCTGGGCTTTGACACTACCAATCCGAGGTCCTCTTGGTTGATAAGGTTGCTGCTTCTCTCACCCACACACACACACTCTTTCTCTCATATTAACCTGTGCTGGCCCATCACCGTTGATACTGGCGTTAGCCATTCATAGCCATTGCGCAGCATAAGCTGATGTAGCTTGGAATTAGCTCATTGTTTTCATATTCTTTAGTCTACACAACGCCAAGGTCCTAGCAGAGCTTTGTCTAGTACTAGAGCACCAGACAATGATAAAATGTTAGTTAGCATCCAAGTTGAGCCCGATATTGACATGGGATGAGCACGTGTCTGTGTCTTCTCACCAGTGGATAGTTGAGTACGGCCCAGGCCAGTAAGTCAAGCTAATTTCCTATCTAGGGGTTTTGGACTGGATTGAACATAAAGTATAGACATCGGTGTTCAAGGAATGAGGCTATCACGAACATTCACAGTGCGAAAGTCAGTGCGGGGTGCCAACCACACCGGCCAATCCCGTCCCATGATAGAGAATTTCCAATACTCCACCACGAATTCATTGTCACGCCCACACGACTCCTCGGCGCCAACACTTTCGATACGCTCAATGGGCTGCTAGAGCTTGTGAACTTCCTCGAAAATACCCCCGCAGCTCATCCTCAGCCATGCAAAAACTCGCCAAGCGGGTCGCCCAAGCCCAGCGCCAGGCCGGACGCCGTGCGCAAAAGGCTGCCGAGATAGACCAGATCAACTACAAACTTCGAAACCGACAGGCTATGCGTGATGCCGTCTCCGAGGTCCGGAAGAACCTGAAAGATGCCCGCCGTGCTCGACAGGAGGATTGGGAGCTGGGTCCTATTGCTCCCAAGCGTGATTTGGGATTTAATGGCTATGGCATGTTTACTGAAGGTGTGCGGACGGATTGGTCCAACTACGGTCTTTATACACCACGACCTGAGGTTCTACAGAAGAGGTGCGCTTGGGCTGGTGGCGTGAAGCAGCTCAACCTCGCCGTTTCTGACCGTGTGGTTATTCTGGACGGACCGGACAAGGGCAAGATTGATCGAATCAAGTCAATTAATATTCAGGCGGGACTTGTTACCCTCGAGAACAAACACCGGGTAAGCATGATGTGCCAGGAGTAATTGTGCAGAGACTAATGGCTCTAGGCAATCTCTGCTGGTATGTTTGGCAACGACAGCCGTTCCCAGCCTATGCCCCTCTCGATCGGTTCTATTCGCCTTGTCTATCCTCTCACCGATCCCGAAACCGGAACAACAAGAGACGTTATTATCAACGAGCTCAAGGCAATTGCACCCAACATGAAGTCCCCGAACATGAGCCTCGACCGATGGGAGCACGGAAAGAAGTGGGATCGAATTGTTCCTGGAATCAACGTCATCATTCCCTGGCCCGAGGTGCAGACCCCTGAAGAAACAACATATTCTGGCGACTCCATCCGAGAAAACGTCGAGAGTCGAACATTTTACTATAACCTCCTCTCTCCCCCTATGCCCGAGACCGTCATCGACGAGTTGCGAAACAAGTTCTCCAAATTCCGAACCCGCCACGAGGACTGGTATGTGCAGCAGAAGGAGGCCGAGGCAGCAGCACAGAAAGCCAGACAAGATTCTATCGAGTCTATGCAGACCCCTCTGCAAGAGTACCATGCCCAGCAGCGCGAATTGCGAGCTGCCGAGGGCGAGCCGGAGCTCAGCGACAAGATGTTGGAGAAGCTCGGCGCCATTATTGCACAGAAGAAGGAGGCTGCTCTCAAGAACGCTGGTGTATCCGAAGTGGCAGCTACAGATGCCTCGTTACCTCCTACGACGAAAAACCCGCCGACTCAATAGAGAGTTGGGAGTGGGCGATCAGCGATGAGGAGTCGGATAACGGATGATGTACCAGGGTTGGTGCAAATAACGTGTAATTATATGTGTGCAGCAATGTACATCACGAGGCGCAAAATAGACGCATTTTCCTGTCAAGCATTGTATTTTTACGAGCTGTTATTCTGTTATGATATATGTTGCTTACACCTTTGACGAATCTGCCCAATCTTTTATAGTGATGCTTGGTAACCCTTTTCTAAAGCGACAACCGGCTTTGATAAGTTGATAATGCTTCCGGACCCGGTTTATAGCGCTAAATGTGGCACTGAAAAATGGTAAATATCTATTTTCACAGAGAAACCGGCCATATAAAGTATGGGGAAGGGGATGAATGTCAGGGAATGCGCGTAGATCACAGGAACGAGTTGATGAGACGATATCACCGGTTAGAAGAGAGCTCAAATCTTATTATATGTTCGAGAAGGAAATGTTCCATGTCGTCTCAATCGATTTCGCGATATCCCCCAAGTGTTACAACACGACATCTTGTGAACCAAGCGACTCACATGCCCTATCGAAACATATCTAATGTACAAGAACCTGCTTAATCCTACAAAGCTATCAAATTATCATAGACTTGCTAATCGAATCCATGCTGAGCCTTTCATAGCTTAGACTCCTTCAAATGAGTGTGATCGGCATTGTACCCAGTTGTCTGGCCGTCCTCAGCAGCAGCCCTGATGAGCAGTCGATCCTGAAGTGAAGAGGTATCGTGAATGAAGTAAGCCAACATGGAAAAATCAAGGCTGGCCCTGAAAAAGTCTTATTATTGGCATGACTTGGAGGAGAAGGAGTGATCTTACTTCGTGGCGTCACCAGTGTTGACGGTGCAAGTCGGGTCTGTATTTGGCGACATGCTGAGTGTAAAGGTTAGGTGGGCGTAGCGACTGAAACAAAGACTTTTTGGTGATCGATCCGTAAAGAGCGTGAAGGTTAAGAGTAAGGATAAGAATGAGATAGGTCACTGGAACTTCAGCATCACAAGGTTTGGTAGCTAAGGATCGCGTCCCCAGAGAGTCATGCTTTAGCTTGAATTAACAGACGAGAAGACACCAGGATATTTCGTTCTTTATAAGCCCTTCAAGCTCAACCCAGCTTTCAGACTGCCCGAGTTGGATCTTCACAAGCCGAGACAGTTGTGACGGCCTCAACACCACTTCAGTACTCCGGGCAACTCTCCCGCCATTTTGAACATGGCTCAGCCACTCGGGCAATCCGAATATGGAAGAAACAGAATAAAAGTGCAGAACGTGTAGACAATATGATAGGTTTAGAACATTCGGTCTGGCGTTGCTAAGTAGCGGTCTCGACGCCTTGGAGATATCTTTCCTTTGACGTATGCGTGCTAGAGTTCTGGTGTGTAGCCAGGAGCGTGGGTCAGGCAACCTCTTCAATGACAAGCTTCTGTAGCACTTCCAATACTGTGCCACTCCATATCATTTTGTTGATGATTTTATGGATGCGAGGTGGTCGTGTTGCTGACAGGAACAGGCTGAAGCACCATCGTATGAGCCAATAATACCAACACACCCTTTACATTTTTACTTCCATTTTCAGTCTGCTGCAGGGTTTCGCGAAGCGGTGAGAGCCTGGATAAGGCAATGGGAAATAGGACTCTTGGGTTTTGTCAGTGAAAATTTGTTCATGTACGGTTACATTCACCTGTAGATTTGGTGTAGGTGCTGCATCTGAACTGGGTGTGTCGATCTGGCAATGCAGACGCGATCCTGCACGAGATGCATAGACCGCTTCGCTTAGGAGGCAGCTAGACATTGCTTAATTCCGACTCGAGAAGAACTCAGGAAGATGAGGCTCTGACGGCAAGATGGCTCAGCCTTGTGGCCGCAAAGCAGACTTTGCCTCAAATTGAGGCCACCCATTTTCTACTGTGAATAGCGGTGAAGACTCAAAGGCAACGTCCACTGACGTATCGATCATCCTGGCCAAGAGAAGAACCAATTTAATATGACCTTGGCGGTTGAGACATGTTCAGCCTCCCGGCTCTTCATCCTTTCCGCGACATCCACTTGTTTCATCATGTGGGCGCTGATATCCCTGCGTGCGATCGTAGGTGACACCTTGTCTAAGCTTCACCTTGAGATGGTCGATAACTAAGATAGGATAAAATATTATTTGCTTGGTGCAACATTGACATATGGATTAGCTTGCTCACTGAGCTACTCTTCGAAAATGATGCACAGAAGGCCAACAACCCTGGTAATGACATACTGTGACAGTCTTAGAGCCAGTCTTGTGGCAGACCAAGTAGGGTGCCAACTCCTAGTCATGCAGGAACCCTTCCAAGAACCTGCAGACTTACGAAGCCCATACAGAAACATCCCAGGCCAGATGCAGATTAGTGGAAACACTCACTTGACCATATTGTAAGTCAAGAAGGTCATGTCTAAGCACTCAATTGCAAGTGCTAGGTTCACTTATTTTTGAATGTGGTTTTATGAACAAAAGGCTATGCTGATATCAAGAAACAGCGGCGAATTTCATTACGGCAATGAAACTTGTTGACAGCCTTGCTTGAAAGCACAGTTTACACTCCATTGTTCCCCGATGCAACAGCTGCACGGGGGTTCCTTGGAGAATTAGGTGGAATAATAGTGAATACTGGGCTACTAACCCGAGTGAGACATAAGAGGATATCATGGCTGTTCATTACAATATTTAAGCTCGTAATGCATGGGTTTTATGTTTCAACTTGTATTTTACGAAAGACTTTATACGCTAGGTAGTTACGAGAACTATATACACGAGTGTTTTCGCCATCGTCATGTTAAGACTAACCCCTAACATCTCATCTGCGATGGAAAGATAATTATAATGCATTTGAGAAACTTCATTAGCACCAACTGTTCATGGAAGCTCTGGTAGCACAATTGCTAGTATAGCATGAGTATTGAAGACGATGCTCAGGCCGTTCCATGCACAAGCACAATCTTTTCTGTACATAATGTATCTGAACAATAAGCAAATAGCTAACCCCCATACTGGTACTGAGTGGAATCTTTCTGTTTCGTGTTGTTTGAAGAGGTATTAGAGGATGTGATTGCTGGAAGTGTCTCCGTGGGGAGCTGGAGTAGTTGATCCTGGAGCGAGGACGTATCGTAAATGAACCGACTGAGCATAGAAGCGCAATCACATGTGCATTTCCTAGGTTTATCTAGTTAGTGTATACTCTAGAAGCATAGACTATGACTTACTTCTTATGCATTTCAAAGCAGGTCTGAGTAGATATTGCGTACGCTGAGGTTGAACACATGGCTCCTCTGGCTCTGGTGCGGCAGGTAGTGTCTGAAGAAGGGAAATAGTAGGAGGATAGCAGCAGTACCGTGGATATACAGATCAAGTCCTCAAAAAACGTCCAAGGTCTGAAGAGGAAGCAAAAGGGATCGGGAAGTAGTGGAATCAAAGTGCAGCAAAAGACTGGTATGAAGCACACAGATGGAACTAAAGGGACTGAGGAATGGAAACGAAAGGGCAGCATACTGCCATGACTTTTATACCTGACTTGAGGAGTAGGCGCCGAATTCCCTCAAGTGACCTCCGGCTGATGCGGGGTTATGGCAGACACCCCGGCCCTTGGTGGTCATTATCCGGAGCAAACCAGCTGCCTCCGATAGCGTCTTCCGTGATGTGGGTCACACACACCCTCCGTGAGACCCGGAAAGAAGTGGAGACATCTCGGCAGCGCCCCGGCGGCAATGCCATTGTGCGGCGCCTACAATGAAACAGAGGTATAACAATACCTCTGAATGATGTTTAAAGTATGGTTAGCTAGTTAATTGCGGTTGCCATGAATTCATCTTTTCATGACCTTGAACTTGATACCATCGACTTCCTGGGGTCCTGAACAGAAGAGAGAAGTGTAGGACGCATTGCTCACGAAGGCCTATGGCATTGTCAGTTGTTAACAATTTTTTGGTTATTTGACTAAATCTGAACAGTTGTTGTTATCATCTTGCAACCTCACTACTAAGCTAATCAGTGGTTCAATTATTTTGTGCTTCGGGATTTCTTCAAGGGCTTCCAGTAGAGTGAATCAGAGTTTTATGAAAGCATCATGGGTATATAGTAATACATAGAGTAGAACAAAAGGTCTGACTGAAGCGTTTCTCAGCCTTAGTCGATTAACCGATAAGGTAATACCCCTAAACATAGCGATAAACCCTGATATATCGCGTAGGCACGGAAAGGTCGAGAAAGACCCTGTGGATCAAGAAGTGCTTTTCTTGCTGGTCTGAAGATCATGAGCATCTCTATCGTCCGGCTCGTTTTTGTTCTCTGTAGCCGTGTGGCTCTCTATTGTTGCTCCTGTAGCGGCGTTATCGGTCGGAGCCCCTCGCCAAAGCCGTTCCTGGAGAGAAGAGGTGTCGTAGATGAATGGCATCAACATGGAGCTGCGAGGCTCAGATCTAACAGTTACCCAGTTAATATGAGTATAGTAGGTCGGGATAGCTTGACTGACGACTTGGGGTTGGATGACGGATCTGTATCAGTGGGAGACTTGTCAGAAGCCATAGCGATCCGTTGCACAGCGCAGCGTGCCCTAAATCGAGACAACGAGATTTCAGGCAAGTGTCAAACTCGGGGTAACCAAGAAATGAGGCCAATGGATAAAAGGAAATTGTGAATAAACTAGAGTAGAAGCGCAACCTAGGTTGACAAGTAACTATTGAGAATCTATCTTTGTTGCTCTGATAGAGACATCCTGAGAATAGAATATGAAGGGCTGTAGAATCTTTATAGTCTTGCTCAGTGACATGTCTGGGACCGACTACTCTGACTACTCTGGCAGCACAAATTTATGGTGCCAGGGGCATATTCGAGACTGACCACTAGCAGATATGCCTACGATGTTCGGGATGAGGCATTCGCCGCAGTTCATGGTTTTATTAAACGCATTTGCTGCATCAATGCCAGCTTATGCAGGAGATCAGGCAATACATTGCCCTTTTGGATACAAGATCCGTCCCGGGGCTCTATCCGGGGATAGCGTAATGGGGGCCGCTGCAGCTGATCTGGTTGTCAACTAATTTGATCAAGGTGGTTGAAACGAAAGTGTTGCTTAAAATTAAGTTGTAGTGGCCGCATTGCAGGGTTGGTTAACAAGAACATTGAGACACTGCATCAAGGACTGTCTGTACCTGCAGGACGATTGTAAGACATGTAGGGGACGATCCAGGATTGCCCGACTTCTGACTTCTTCACAAGAAGTAAATATAAAAAGATGGGTGTTGTTAAGGGGCAACAAGGCCACCGCCTATTTAGGAAGTGAGACAGCGCCGCTAGCTGAGAAAATCGACATTGATGCTGTGACTGTGCGGGCTGCCAGACTGGCTGCCAAGACTGTGAAAACCCCGTTTGGGATCCTATTTCAGAGCCTTGCACCCTCAGTCTGTTAGTTAATAAGGCTGCGTCGAAAATTAGGTGAGAAGCAAAGTGTTGCGCTAGGCTTGAGTACATGCCTTGATATGGCCCGGGTAGGCTGACGACTGAACTTGCAAACGAGTTATCAATAATTCCGTCTCTGTATGGGCATTATGGGATAGAAAATCTGGGGTTGATGACAAATGTTAGCCATGTCCACGAGTTCTTGCTTTGAAGTAATCATTTCTTTTCCGTGAAGGGCACGACGATGTTTTGGTCAAATCTATGGGCAAATAATCAAATGAGTTCACTATCCTGGTGGCATATGCCATTTAAAAATGAAAACCAGCAGATGATAGACCAGAATCGACGTGTCATTTCTGCTCCGAGTCCCGAAATCCTTGCCAGTACCAAGTATCGAAGCCAGGGAGGAGGGTGTGAGGTTGACTCCTCGACAGCTTCGCAAGTTTTCCCGCTGCATGAGGTGCCTCTGCACGTATGGCAGTTGCTAAAGAAGCAATGTATTTCTTAGGGGCGCCACACCATCCTGGTACATTACGGTGTGTATGTACTTATGTAGGAGTCCGCCCAAGGACTGTCAGGTCCTAGAATTGTCTATGACAGGGCTTAGCCCATTCTGCAAACACTTCCGACACACCGCGCATCCACAATGAAGTTGTCTCGTCTCGCCCATGTCTTTCAACCTTTTCTTTGCCACGGCCCAAGATGGTGCCAGGGGTGCCAGGTCACCAAAAACCTGTTGGAGATTCTCGAATCACAGGACATGTAGCCTTGTTTCCTCTTTTCCCGAGTTGAGAAGCACGGGGAATATGACAAGAAGTGCCACTGAAGCTATCGATAGTATTCTCGAACAAAGAAGAGAAAAATCTCCGATTTGTTCTCAACTGTGCGTTGACCAGTCATGTTTCATTCATCCGGTTATCATCAAAGCTATCTTCACTGCCACGGCCCAACATCAGCATTATCAAGCCCAATGGCTACTACTGGCTACTCGATGCTTTTGTGCATGCGATGTGGAAGACGACGCTGCGTAAGCGTATGCTCTCCCCAGCTGCGGTTGAAGGTATACTAATGACAAAAGATGAGCTTTGACGCAGCAAGAGCAATATTCCCAGGATAAATATAATTACAGTGTCATTAAAAGCTCTTTTGTATCAATTACGAAACGATAGGTATATGTATATATTTTGGACTGGCTTCGCTCATGTAAGCCGAGTCTCACTTTTCCCGGTGCATTTCCCATATGCCTCTAGTACCTAGCCCCTGTTTGTGTGTATAATGTGTACAAGATCGTCAAATTTAGTTGATTGGGTGAGTGTGAATGGAAATAAAATGAGAATATATTGACAAATAGAAGTATAATTTAAAGCCAGATTGGAATGTTTCCGATCTGGACTTGCTGAACCCATCAGGCTACCACTTCCTCGTATGCTCCAATGATCTCAGCATACCCCATCAGTAGAGACCACAAAACTTGTGATACATTGTTGGAATTAACGATCAAATTCCTCTTCCTCTTTGGGCTTGGGTTCCTGAGCAATAGTATCGTTCGACTCGTGGCCCTTGTCTGCAGCAGTGAGGCCGACGCCGGTGGTATTGGTAGTCGCCACGTGGAGGAGTCGTTCCTGAATAGAAGACGTGTCATAAATGAATGACATTAGCATCCAGCTACGGGGTTCAAAGCTATGCCAATTTAGTATGAGAGTACAATGATTGGGTATATTTGACCAACGGCATCCGTTCGTTTGCTGGACCCGAGCAAGCAGATGACTTATCAGAAGCCATGACAAGGCGCGTCAAAGGTAGTAGAGGCCAAGGTAGTCCTTGATCAAGAGAATAGTAATGTAGAAAAGAATACAGAGAAAAAGCAAGCTTGTTTCAGCCAGCGAATATTGAAACATGGATCAATGGGAAAGAAGATGGAGCGGGGGCTGAGATGGGTTTGTAGCAATTGCTGCTCAAAGGCATTTTGACAAGAGCCCGGAATAGGTGCTCTTTATAGATCCCATCATCCTCAGTATCAAGAGCCGCTACTCCAAACATCGGGGGCAGCATATAACATGATCGCCCTGGGTCAATGTTATAATCAGATGCATCATGGTGATCAAGAGCTAACACCAAATGCTTATTTTGTTACTATGAACTGCTAAGAAGCGGGGGGTTTTGGGTGAGACTGGACCAGGGGACGGTCCGAGTATCCAGTTGACCTGACCCCCCCTACCCTTGTAACTTGTAACTTGAATACTCGGACTACCCCTGTAGCGTTAGTTTCTTTGAGTTCACATTAAATGTCACAGGAGGAGCAGGTGGTTGTTGGTCGAGTGAGCTCAGTTCACATCAAGCTCCACAAGATGTTATACCTATCCGATCTTGGTTGACTCGAAAGATTCAAGACCCTACCTCGCGGGAATGGCGGTCTTACGTAGGTAGAGCCGCAAGATAGCAGATGATCACGGGCTCTTCGAAGAGAATCCTGGCTGTCAAATATGGGTGGTAAAAGTATGCTGGTGGCCAAACATGTTGGGCTTCTCGGGTTCTCGAGATGGGTAGACCACAAAACATAGGATATCCATAGCAAGATGAATTCGAGAAGAGGGGGCATTGCTACTTTGACGTGCTTACTTGCAAGCAGAATGGTCAGGGTCTTTTGAAAGTTGTTGGTTATGTCAATTCATATAATCCCTGCAATCGCGATAACATGGAGTTGAGACCAAGAGCAATATACGTAGTTTAAACCTGTTGACCATAACATGGACTAGTCGTTAAAAGATCAAGCGTGTCGTTATGGAGGGTGGCCAACACTATTTTCAACTATAACAGAGCAGGTCAGAGAGCACATGTGTCTGACAGGGGGCGGGAGGTTTGATCGTAAGTCAGTATGTTGGAGCATAGCGCAGATCATGACCCATGCCTATACCCCTGTGAGTCTACTGTTAGCAGCAGGCACTGACTATTCCCCGCAGGATTCTTACTGTTGAGAGTGTCAATTGGCATCCGGCGATGACCGATTAGTCTTAGACTTGGAGAGACGAGATTACCCTGCTTTGCCTATAAGGAGCTGGCTCGCTCGCGTTAAGAAGTGGACTTTATGTGAAGTCGGAGTGGGCTTTATGTGAACTCACTTACGCTAAGAAGTACAGGGCGCAGGGGTCAGAAAGGGCAAAACTGGTACGCCAGCATAAAGTGTGGCGATGGGGTCATAGAGAAAAAGGAGCCATTCCTAATAAGAGCTGCTCTCCTTCTCAGCTTAATCAGATCTAGCATATTATTATGTAGTGGCAAAAGATACTCTACGAAGTGGCGAATTTGCCCTTTCTGACCCCTTCGCCCTATAACAGTCTTATAACAACTGTCACGTGGTACTGTGAGGCCGGGAATAGAGCAAGGCGCCCATGTAAGTGATGCTCCACTTTTCCCGATGGTTCGCCCGCTCGCCGCCGGCCACCGGGGGGGGGTCCACCTGGATTACCCCTCCCTCACGTTCGGAATAGAGCTTGCCCGTCAAACTGATAAGGGCAACTTATCAAAACCCTTTCTTTCTCTTGTTGCGAAATAGCTCATTTAAGGATATTTCCCATCATCTCATATCCGTTGACCATGTCTCACTCTCACCAAGGACCCCACTCTCATTCTCACGATGGCTTCAATGCCGTTGAGCATGGTCACTCGCACGAAATCCTTGACGGTCCTGGTAGCTTCCTCGGTCGCGAGATGCCAATCATTGAAGGGCGTGACTGGTCTGAGCGAGCTTTCACCATTGGAATAGGAGGGTACGCGAGCTCCCTTTTCCATCGTTGTGACTGACATGCGAAGCTAACTCGGCTCCCAACTAAGTCCTGTAGGTTCCGGAAAGACGGCTCTAATGCTGGCCCTCTCTCTCGCTCTCCGAAATGATTACTCCCTCGCCGCCGTGACAAATGATATCTTTACCCGCGAAGATGCCGAATTTCTCACCCGAAACAAAGCCCTCCCACCTCCTCGTATCCGCGCCATTGAGACGGGCGGCTGTCCACACGCCGCAGTCCGTGAGGATATCTCACAGAACCTCGCAGCGCTAGAAGATCTGCACCGCGAATTCGACACCGACATACTCCTTATCGAATCTGGAGGCGACAACCTCGCTGCCAACTACAGCCGTGAACTGGCCGATTTCATCATTTACGTCATCGACGTCAGCGGTGGCGACAAGATACCCAGGAAGGGCGGCCCTGGTATCACGCAGAGTGACCTTCTGGTTGTGAACAAGACAGATCTGGCCGAGATTGTAGGCGCGGATCTTGGTGTCATGGAGAGGGATGCTAGAAAGATTCGAGAGGGAGGGCCGACAGTATTTGCACAGGTGAAGAAAGACGTTGGTGTGGATCACATTGTTAACTTGATCAAGAGCGCGTGGAAGGCTAGCGGTGCAGAGGAAGAGAGGCGAAGCAGAGGAGGCCCGAGGGCGACAGAGGGTTTGGAGCAATTGGTCTAATGTATAAAAGCATACCATACTGTTGGAAACTTTCAAGTAAGAGGAAAAAACATAAAACGCCTTTTTTTAAATCTAAAGAGGTATACTGAGTGTCATGTCTATGCCTGGTCATCCATCATCATATCGCCGTCTGTTTGCAACGTGCTGGGATCAATTTCCAACAACGGTCCCTCCAAAGGCGCAGCATTTCGTGGCCACACCCGCTTGTAGAGACTAACGCCGATCGAGTCCTGGGGGTTGATTCGTCCGTCAAACGTCGCCTTGAAGTATCCGTGTGTGCCGAGCGGCTCTTTGACGAAGCCGCTTCGGCCTCGCTTGGTCCAGAGTGGTAGAGCCTTGAACCACTCGACGTCCTCGCGGTTGAAGAACATGTATCGGATGGTGACAATCTTCTTGTGGATGTGGTAGGGGTGGCCGGTGAGGATGATGCGCTTGGCAATGACGCGCGTTGTTGAAGGCGGTAAGGCTGTTCCGGTGCCGATGAGGGACATGCCGATGTGAGGGCCATCCTCCTTCTCAACCTCCTCGGCGGTGGTTCGCTTGAAGAACAATACGGGCACAGCACCCCAGGTCAGAGGACCCATAAAGGTGGCGATGGCTGATTGACCGGGATGCAAGAACCGGCAGTACTTGTGGACGTCGTTTGGTGTTTGTCCAGGCTGAGAAAAGAGAGGCTTAATAACCATTCGGCGGGGTCCGCACTGGACAATGAGCTCCTCCTTGGCCTTGATGGATCTGGTAAAATCGGAGCCAAGGTTGAAGAGGTAGTTGACGGCCGTCTTCTTGTTCTCGTGCCGCAGAAGAGAGAAGAGAGCCAGGGGCTTCTTGGGATCGTAGGACTTCTCCTGGATGGGAGAGATGCCCTTGATGTAGATTTGAACACGAGTTCCAGGCTCAACTCCGCCGACCAGGGCCTCCCTTGTGACCCGTGATCGAGAAGACTGGTAGTCTGGGATCTGAAGCAGACGCCTCCACTCCTCGGGCTCGTGTGCGCGGTCCTCGTCCTCCTGCCACACGCTGGTTCGTAGACTCTTGAGGCCGCGGTAACGGGCGAGACGCTCTCGGGCCAGAACATTAGGATGCAACTCAATCTCATCAGGGAACTCCATGTCATCCTCAACCTCATTCCGCTTTCCAGCACGGTATTGCTCGAGCTGTTTGGCGTCTTCCTCCTCATCTGGCTCAATTATCATTTCTGACTGAGGGTATTCTGAAGGAGCACCCTCGGTGGCCGGTGCAGGGGCGTATCCCTCAAGACCATCCTCAGGTCGGGCATCCTCTTCACCGGCCTCATCCTTCATCTCGAAGTCTTCCATATCAGACTCTGAGTCCGAGACATCCTCCAAATACCAGGCTGACTGGTAGTCAGATGTGCCCTTGGGCACTCGCTTCTTGACCTTCTTTGCCTCGGCCTCCTCGTCTGAGAAGTAGTGGTGGTCATCTAGAAGAACACCCTTCTTCTGTGTAGCATCGGCCGCCATGGTAGCGTCGTCATCAGCATCCATCATGGCCTCCTCAGGAGCCAGCTCCACCAAATTATCGCGGTCCTCGGAAGGCTCGTCTAGAACCTTGCCGACTTCCTCAGATTCAACTGTCGTCTCTTCTCCCTTCTTCTTGACATGCCTGGGCAGAGGAGCGGCCACAATCTTCTCGATCTCAAAAGTTCCCCAATCACCAACCTGAACAAGACGGTCGGCCTTGAGACCCTTGCCACGAACGGTTCCAGTGATGATTGTAGGGTCAGACTCTGAGTAGGCAAACCTGATGTCCTCGGCCAGCAGCCAGCTCCTCTCATCTCTCCATCGGATCCCCTTTGGTGTTGTGCTGCATAGTGATCGAATAAGGTTGGCGCATTCCTGTCGGTTCTCGAGGCTGTAGAGCTTCTCTTGTTCGGGATGGAAATGAGTGATGAAGGATTTAAGAGAAGTCAATACACCTTGTCTCTGCTTGGCAGGCTCAATCTTGTCGAGACCGTGCACGAGAGTGAAAAGTGTGGACATGCCCTGGCTCTCGACGCTGCGCAGGATCAACTCTCCGAGTTCATCGACCTCAACGCTGGCAGACAGGACGATGATGACAAAGTCAGCCACACGAGCAGCGTCAATGCAGGCACTCAGGTCTCTCTCAATAGGGATATATTGTAATTTTTGCTTGAATCGGTCGACCGTCACTCGATAGTTGTCACTCTCTGTCTCGTCTTTGATGTCGACACTGCCGTTCAGTTGTTGGATAGCGGCCTTAACATCGGTGTCGGCGCAAAGAGGAATAACAGCGACATGTCTGGGGGCGCCGTCTTTTCCGGCAAAGACTGAAGTCTCCTTGACATGCTCCTTATGCTTGTTCAATCTGGCCTGCTTGGCCTGGTTGCGTCGATCGAACTTGGACATGACTTGTTGATGAGGAGTCTTTCGGGTGCCTTTCTCTTCATTGGGAACTCTACCTGTAGTGTATGTTAGAGAGTTTCCAAAAACGTTAGATTTTCGGAAGGCTCATACCCTTTGCGCGGTCCCTCAACTCATGCTTGGAAGCAGCCTTCGACTTAAACGCCTTGTGCGTGACCTTTGTCGTTGGCCTATGATGGTGAGTGACAGCGACGGGCATTTTGCTCTCGCCGCCCGCTTTGAATCGAAAAGGTAACGAAGCCAGATTGGGAAGACGACAGGGACAATACCGTTTTCACGTACAAATTGTAGAAGCTGTCGATGGTAATATCGTCAATAATCGCAGACTCATGGCGGGGTTTGTGGATTATCGAAAAAAAAAAGAGACTTTTTTGTGGAGCTTATCGATAAGCATGTCCGATAGCCAGATTGGAACTTTTTTTTCTGTTCCGCCGCTGTTCAGCTACTTTTTACCCAGTGAGCGCATCGACGATACGAAACGATGGAGGTCGACGCAGTTAATGCGCCCGCGACAAAAGTGCGCGACAATGGCGCACTTGCTGTTGAGGGTGCTCGTACAGAGCTGGTTCCTCGCCATGAGCGAGAGCGTGCTCGCCGGGTTCGAGAGGCAAACAAAGCCTATGGCCGAGGGAAAAAGGTCAACATAAAGGCCATCAAGGACAAGAAACTTCGAAGTAACATGAAGCGCCTCGAGGGGAAGTACCAGGATGCCACTGTCAAGGCAAAAGACGCCGAGATTCTGCTTGAGAACACGGCAGGCTTTCTCGAAGCCGAAGACGAGCTCGAACGAACATACAAAGTCCGACAAGACGATATTGCTTCAGGAGTGGCTGTAGAGACGGCGCAGAAGCGTTTCGAACTCAGTCTCGACGACCTGGGACCCTATCAGTTTGACTACTCGAGGAATGGGCGGGACCTGTTGCTCGGTGGCCGAAAGGGCCATGTCGCGACGATGGATTGGCGAGAGGGTAAGCTGGGTTGTGAGTTGCAGCTGGGCGAGACTGTGAGGGATGTCAAGTGGCTACATAACAACCAGTACTTTGCGGTCGCGCAAAAGAAGTATGTCTACATTTACGATCATAATGGCGTGGAACTACACACTTTGAGGAAACATCAAGAAGTGAGCCATATGGAGTTTCTGCCATACCACTACCTACTAGCAACCATCGTGAGTATCAAGCTTTTTTTTTTTTTTTTTTGCTTGCGTCGCTAATCAGTTGCAGGGCTCTGTAGGCTTCTTGAAATACCAGGACACATCAACAGGACAGTTGGTCGCTGAAATCCCTACGCGGTTAGGCCAACCCGTTTCTCTTCGACAGAACCCTTGGAATGCCATTCTACATGTCGGTCACCAAAATGGAACAGTTACACTGTGGTCGCCCAATTCTCAAGATCCCCTCGTCAAGTTGTTAGCGCACAGGGGACCCGTACGAGATCTGGCCATTGACCGTGAGGGTCGATATATGGTGTCAACCGGTCAAGATCAGAAGATGGCAGTGTGGGATATCAGAATGTTCCGCGAAGTCAACAGTTATTTCACACGCCAGCCTGCTTCATCAGTAGCTATCTCAGATAGTGGCTTGACAGCCGTTGGTTGGGGCACCCAAACCACCATTTGGAAAGGTCTATTCGACAAGAACGCCCCTGTTCAAGAAAAGGTTCAGAGTCCTTATATGGCCTGGGGAGGCGAGGGCAAACGTATCGAGCGCGTGCGCTGGTGCCCCTTTGAGGATGTGCTCGGTCTCGGCCACGACTCCGGCTTCTCCTCCATCATCGTCCCCGGCGCTGGCGAGGCCAACTACGACGCTCTGGAAGTCAACCCCTTTGAGACGGCCAAGCAGCGCCAAGAGTCCGAGGTCAAGGGTCTGCTCAACAAGCTGCAGCCCGACATGATTGCGCTCGACCCCAACTTCATCGGCAACCTGGACCTGCGATCCGAGAAGCAGCGTCGTGCCGAGAGAGACCTCGATGCGCCAGCTACAGACATCGCCGAGGAGATTCGCAAGCGAGCGAGGGGCAAGAACGGTGCGCTCAAGAAGTACCTGCGCAAGCAGCGGAAGAAGAACATCATCGACGAGAAGAGATTGCAGGTGGACGAGATATGGAAGGAGCAGCAGTCAAAGAAGGACAAGAAGCAGCTCGAGGCCGAGGCGGATCTGGGTCCGGCGTTGTCGAGGTTTGCCAAGAGGGAGTAATAGATTATGTACGAACGCGAATAATACCCTTCAAACACGAAAAGTATGCTTTTGGGGCATGGCTTTGTCTATCAAAACGCCTTGGAAGTCTATATGCTTGTAGTACTTTTAAAATAGCCCGACCTAATTCGTAATTCCGTGCGTATCTTCATATATGGTACATCCCTCTGCTGAAAGTCGCTTATAGCAGTTTCAGTCCACCAGTGACTTGGTCAACAAGACTTCGAGGTGCAGGCCCAACGCCCAGCACCGTCATGCTGCCCGCCTCGATCTGTGTTCGGCCAGCGTCCTGAATAACTTCTGCCGTGAGTCCGACCGACCGAGCCTTGCGTCGAAGCTCGAGGATTTCGTCCTGACTCTTGACTTGAACGGCGATCTTGGCCTGGCCGAGGCGCTCCCAGCGCTTGAGGATCCTGGCCTGGGGTGAGTCGGCGGGGGCACGGGCGAGGGCCTTGTAGCATGCGAGGGTGGCGTGGGAGCATTGCGCTGCGATTTTGCCTGCCGGGAAGTGTTAGCACACGGACACAAGTCGAGAAACTGGCGGTCACACCCTTAGTCATGCCCAGGTCTGTCCGCACAACAAGAACAAGCTTGCACTCCTCCCCGTTATCCTGGACAAGAGGCCTCTTCTCATCTGCAGCTTTCAAGCCCTGTCGACGATCCGCGTCGGCACCGTTGGCCCAGTTTGGCGCATGATCCAGAATAGTGTCGTCTTCGTCAATGTCGCTCTCATCGCTCTCAACGGGATCGTTTAGGGCGCGCCGGCGCTCTTCGACGAGAGACGGCGAGATGAGGTACCCGCGGATTGTGTAGATACCGAACGCGTAGCCGGTTAGAAGGGCCACAACGGCCGTGGAGATGATGACGCCTGTCTGTTGACCTTGATCCATTTTGAGCAAGTTTGGCGGTTTCGAAAGGGTTGTGATGTTGTTGTTTGGCGGTTTTGGTGATGGAGCTACGTTAGGTTGGTGTTGCATCACGTGGGGCAGCTATGACTAGGTACCTACAGGTGAGGCAAAATCTCAACCTTTCGAATCTTGGGATTGATTCGTATACGTCGAATATCTTGGGCACCGAGTGATCCTAGCGTTGTTTGTTTTATTTCCTGAGGCCTCGTTAAGAATGCATCTGCCTTGGTAGGTAATATTTCCGATGCAGCCGCAGCCCCATTCATAGACCATACCCAGCTCTATAAATGTATCAATATGCCAAAACTCGTCTATACCATCCCTCTTTATGCTCTTATAACCTTGCAATTGAGCCGAGCAGTAAGCATTATAACTACTCTTCGAATTGAACCCCTCACATGACAATCACACCGCGCTGAATGTACGCAGACTCATCGATCAAGGGATTACATCCAAAGAACTTTGCAAAGTCGTCAAGACAGGCGCTTCTCGCGCCCATGTGGCCCTTCTTGCTGCTAATACCCTCCCTGGGTTCAAAGTTGACATACTTGGTATGTCCGTTGATAAGCAGGGGCCCTTCTCCAGTGAGCAATGAGTGGACGTAATTCATTGCAATATCTTCGCAGTTGAAGCCCTCGTCCACGTAGTTCCTGATCCGAGTCATGGTGGTATCATTGGAAGAGTAATAGTCGAGAAATGAGACGTGCGAAAAGGCGAGGTTTGTCAGGATCAGGTTGTACACGTCCTCTCCCTTCTTGTCAGAGCAGAATGTATACTTGTGATAACCAAAAGTGTCGGCCGGAGCGCATCGAGCGAGAGCGCCGACCATTCGGTTCCTGCCAAATTTGCGCCATGTCTGAAAAACGAACTCGAGATCGCTAGGGTGATAGTAGACGTCGTCGTCTGAAAGGAGGATCGCTTGTGTTTTGTACTTGGGATCGGGCCAGAGTTTCTCGTTGAGACTGTTGCGCTTTGATTTTCGAAATCGCACGGGAACGCCGTGCTTGGAGATGTAGTCATCTGGAGGGTAGTTTGCGAGGTCGTTCCAGACGACGACTACTTCGAGAAGAGATGGGATATCCTCATTCAAGATGGCGTTGAGGGTGTCTTGAAGCTCCTGGGGACGGTGGTATGTCTGCATAGCGATACTAGAGCACAACAAATGTTAGCCCAGTCACACACCGGGTATGCGTAAACATCTCTGTCACGTACGTAAACTTATCGTCGAGCAAGTCCACATATTTCTTCTTTGACGTTTCCCATATCGCTGCTGCTCCATTGATACCTTTGCTTTGACATGAGGGAAACCTGGAGATGCCCTTGATCATCCGGGGAATAAAGAGGCCAATATTCGTAACGATAATAAAGATGACAATAAATGTGAAAACGACGACGGTACCGGCCGTTCGTCTAAAGGCACGCGACTTGACGACATCCAGGGCATGGGCCTTTACCCATTCGACCTTGGTCGCTATCCTGCTCTTGAGAGGTTGGAACTTCTCCATACTGGGCTGCAGAGGTTTCAACATTGTGGATTATGGCAGAAGCCCCGAGCATGAGTACTGGCCCATGATAGCTTAAGTAGGGGCGAGGGCCGTTCTCAAGGGAGGAAGAATAGGAGAGACGACTGGTATGTATCGACCGGCGATGTGAGCAAGATGATAAGAGATGCGGTACTTGAAGTTTGCTTCGGAAATGTGTAGAATAAGCTCAATTCTAATTACAGTTACACAATATGTAATTATAGACGCAAATAGCAAAGGGATATGGCAAGGTAATGAGCAGTACTGCTGTCTTACTGATTGGCTTCAACAAGCAGATCCTCCTTTACTGACCTCTAATCACTCACTGCTAATACGCCCTTGATATGGACCATTCATTCTTCCACTGGCCAGGCTCAGCACGGAATAGACTCAGCAAGTCTCCAAGACGGGGCTGGGAATCTGTAACAACGGCATCTAGGAGGTGAGCAAAGTCTAAAATTCCAATAGTTAGAGTCATCATGTCACACACAAAATATCAAGAGAACGCAAACATACTTGAGCACAAAGCATCACACCTCAAGGCCAAATAGCAAATAGCCCTGTCCACCTAGAACTTAAAACCCCTGCTTATCCCGTCATTAGCGTCTGCCTCCCCTGCATACGGGTCCGTAGGGTATCTTCCATTTCTTGACTGCATCAAAAGACTCACAAACAACCCAACCTTGTACTTCCAGATCCCGTCACACAAATCTATCTTGTGTAACTTGGACCATGGGACCCAGCAAGGCTCTCATAGCCGGCATCTCTGGATGTTCGTCCAGCGGCAAGACGACCCTTGCGAGGCTGTTGCGAGACATCTTCCCTCACACTTTTATCCTTCATGAGGATGACTTTTACAGACCGGAAGCCGAGTGCGTCAACCTCTCTGAACGATTTTCTAGTCGAGAGATTAACTCACAACTGCTCTTGATAGACTTCCCATGAAGAACGGTCTTTTAGATTGGGATTGTCCTGAGGCGATCGATATCCCTGCCATGGCCGAATCCCTGGCTTACATCCGCCAACACGCCGCCTTTCCTGTAAGTCCCATATCCCATCTTCTAGTCCCGGGAACCCATATTCAATTTCTTGTCAAAGCCGACCCTCGATTCGAAAGAGGACAAAAACTCTGTGGGCAAGTGCCCTGTCTCCGAGTCCACCATAGCCGCCCAACGCGCAAAGGTCGACGCCGCTCTAGCACCCTCTCATCCCCTTCGCCGCAATCTTCGTCTCTGCCTGCTTGATGGATTTCTGCTCTACGCACCCTCCATGGATGCTATAAAGCCCCATCTGGACATCAAACTTTTCTTGCGGACGACGTATGAAAAGGCAAAGGGGAGGAGAGAGGCCAGAGACGGCTACGTCACCTTGGAAGGCTTCTGGGCGGATCCTCCTGGCTATGTGGACAAGATTGTCTGGCCAAATTATGTAGAGCAGCACGGTTGGATGTTCGAGGCCGGTGATGTAGAGGGGAAGTTCAAGAAGGATGTTTTGGACAAAGAAGGAATCAAGGTGCAGCATGACGTGGGCGCTGATGGGGATATTGAAAGGTCGTTTGAATGGACCGTTGATACTATCTTGGAAGAGCTAGAGAAGCAAGTTTAGACTTGATGGGACTCTTGCTCGCTTGCTCAATGATGCTATCTGATCTGATCTCGCAGCTCAAGTATGTCATGTCCCGTCTACGGCATAATATCGATGCTCTATTTTGTGTGCATCTCATCGGTCCACAAGTCTGTGAGCCTCTTCTCATCAGTTAGAAGCTTCACTGCCTGTTCAGCAGCCCTGGTCATGGCCTCTACCTTGTTCAATCCTCCTCGCACATTCCCCACCACGCGGTCTCCAACCTTGACCTTGCACAGATATTCAGGCTCTGATCCCTCGATCACTGTGTAGTCGTACTCGATCTTTTGGTCGACGGCTAGTTTGGTGAGCTCCTCCTTGGGATGCTGAATGTGAATATTCTCGCTGAGAATACGATCGAGATAAGGTAGAATACCGAACCTGTCAAGAATGCCCTCACATGCCTTGATGGACCCCGAGTCAATCCATACCGCTCCAAGAAGGGCTTCAAAAAGATCGGAATAGAACTTCTTTGGTCGAAGACGCGCAAGTAATGCCCAGGGGTAGTGTTTGCCCTCCTTGATCGTCGTGGCGATCTCACTTTTCAGCTTCTCAAAACTGGCTTCGGTCTGTTTTTGTACTTTGCCTATTTCCATCGAGTTATAGCGCATGAATTTCCATAATGGCAGCGAAACTTCTGTGGGCTCCAGTATTCCACCGCTCTTGATGTCGACCTCTTCCCGACGGAGGCCATGCTCCATGTTGATATAGGCGAGAAACTCCCCATTCACCATGGCTGTCTTGATCATGTGAAGACGGCCATTGGATATGGGTGGAGTGAACTGGAACATTCTAGTGACGATGATGTAGTCCAGAACAGCATCTCCAAGAAATTCAAGTTGTTCATAGGATCTTTGGTGCAAATCTACTGCATACGATCCATGAGTCACTGCCTCGATCAGCAACGACTTTCTCTTGAATGAATATCCTATCAGCCTTTCAAGCGGCTCCAAGGTCGACGGGAGAGGTACGTCGTTGGCAGCTGCGCCAAGTAGTATCTCCCTGCCCAGGCCTTCCTGATGCCAGTTGCATTTGTCGCCCAAGAAAACCCGGATGCATTCAAGAGATTTGTTCATGCCTCCGTCCTGGAAAGAGGCACCAATAAGTGCCTCCACCACGTCAGCGAGGTTCTTGGGACCAATGAATCTTGGTAATGGAGTGACAGCTCCTTCGTCGAGAAAGTTGTCAAGATACAGCGGCCTCCACTTCTGGCCAGTGAAAGACTTGGACAAGATGAACTTTGAGAGGCCTTTCTGTATACACGCACGGTGTAGTCGTGTGTTGGAAACGAGTCGATCCTTGAAGTGATTCAGCATTCCTTCTGGCCAACCCGGGTCTACATTATAAGTTAGTACAACTCCTTTATGTTATAAAATAAACTCACGCTCGGAAAAGGCCTGAATAACAGTGCAATACTTCAATACAGAGTCACCCAGGAACTCAAGACGCTCGTAGTCGACAGATTCAGAGGCGCTGCGTGAGCTAATGGCCTCGAGAACAAGTTGCAAGTTTGATATGCCTACTGGCCTCAGTAGTGTACAAGACAATTCTGAGGCGATGAGCTGTACCTCCAAATCATGAATGATAGATGGTATCAGCATGCCGAGCTTAACGACTCGCCTCGGAACAAGATCAACACTAGCCCAGGAGATGGGAAGAACCCGGCCGTACGGCTTAAGACTGGCTTTCTTTATTTGATCAGCTTTAATGGCGTGGAGTAGATCTGCCCTCCGAGACCATTTTTCGACAACTAGATATGGTTCATCTGGTGCTGTTTCGAACTCAAAGAATGGGTGTTGTACTTGCTCGATTAGAGGCTTTGATGGAATCGTTCTGGTGTAGTGAAACGGCGTTTTCTGAGGGTCTCGTACAAGAACCTTTCTATCATCTAGAGTCTCCTCTCTTTCATGGAATGGTAGAGCACCCATGTGCTCGAGAGAGAGATCTTTGAGTTCATGAATAACCTTGACCACGTGATTGCGGTCTTCTACAGGCCAACGATGTCCATAGTTGAATGCCAACAAGGTTGATGTGTGATCAGGGAGATTAGATGCCTCGTCATGCGAGATCTTCCTGGTTCCAACACATTTGACTGCCCATGTCTGTTTTTCTTCAGGGTGTATCGTCATGTCTCGAGGCTGTGGGAGCTCAACAGGCAAAGCGATCTCAAAACGGACAGGGGCGGTTGGCTCCTCGTCGATAAAATCGAAAGCATAGAGCCACTTGTCCTTGGTACCATTCCAGTTTTGCGCCACCTGAAACCAAGGGTTGAACAAAGGCTCAACTACCAGCTCAGCGGCAGCTTCTTCCGTGCTTTCAGCCATGGCGTTGATAGGCAACAGATGCTCGCTCACAAGCCCTTCTTCGTACAAGGCAACATATGCTTGAAACGCAGCATCTTTCATAGCGTTCTTCTCCGACTTCCATCCACAGGCGCTCTCGAACTTGCGTAGATGCGGCGGCAAGCCTGACGGTAGCATCACTGTTGCTCCAATAGTTGGCTCTCCAAAGCCAGACTCCTTTTTATGAAAGATGTATTCAGGCCGTCGGTCGACAAAGTCCGTTCTAAACACAACCTGGCAAAAGTGCTCCAGATGTTGTCGAGAGTTTTCAAGATCCAACCTAGCTCCTGATCTCCTAACAATGTGGTATATGGAGTCTGTTGGCTCGGACCGTGCCAGCTCGTCCAGCCTTGCCAACTCTCTTTGATCATCTTCATATCGTCTTTTCATGCCCTGTTCCAATTCTCCCCATGGGCGTGGGTCTGAGGTAGAGCTCTCCAAGGCAATCATCTTGGATTCCTGCATACGAGCTCTGCCACGGCGTTGGATGAAGGACTTTAGCGTCGTTGTCTCATCGAAGCATACGACCAGGTTGCATGCAGGAACATCGATGCCCTCCTCCAAGACACTGGTAGCCACAAGTAGATTTATGGCGCCTGATCTAAAGTCATCCAGGACTTGGCCACTATTGCCATTGAGAAACTCGTACATGTTCTGTTTTCGGTTTCCAGAACTAGATGTGCCAACCATCGTGCCAGCTTTATACTGCTCCTGAATAGACGGGTAGTTATTCAAAAGCTCGCACAGGATATTTGCAGTGGCTCTCTCTTTGACAAAGATGATACCAACCACGCCGTCGCCCGCTGCAACAAGCTCATGAATCAACCTACTAGCCTTGTGCGAGAGATCATGTGAGGTCGGTGGTGTGGCATCATCTAGACTGATAGCAATCTGGCGCAGATGTCCTGCCAGATAGGTTCTATCCTCGTTCGACCAAGCATCAGAAAAGGTATTTGGTGAGTCAACTCGGTCAAGAAAAGCTCTGATGAGCTGTGATATGTACCGGTCGGCTGCCCAGCTACCAAGTTCACCAAGGATGTCTCTACTCCTGTTCCATAAGCCTTTCATCTGGTTTTGTGAAAAAGTGTCGTTCCTCAAAATTGCATCCTGAAGTTTGATCCTGCACTCGTCGTGCTTGGAGGCGAGAGCTTTGAGTTTGACAATGTATGGATCGTGTGCAAGATTCATCTTTAGGTATTCTGATTGCAACAGCTTCATCAGTGGGGTGCGGTCTGGGCGTTTCGTAATGTCGTACAGCGAGCGAACTAAGTGAGGCCTGTTGACATGCTGAAGAAGCTCCTCTCGGTGAACGGTCGGTGTGACGCATATTGCATCCATGGTATTTTCCAGCGTCTCGATACTTGCAAGGTTTGATGAAATGACCGGACTGGCCGTCAACCCCATGATAGCAGGTACAGGTTGACCGGCATTCTTCTGTTCATGATAGAAGTTCATCATGATCTTTCTCCCAGAACTATTCTTGACGCAATTGTGGACTGTGACTCGGTTAACTAGCAAGAATGGCAAGAGGTAAGAAATAGTATACCTTCATCAAAGACGATCAGAGCAAGCATATCCATTCTGACAAAGCCGTGGTCGAGAGCATCCCGCAAGATGTCGAATGTTGAGACAACAATACGAGTTCCATCCAGTATCATGGGCCAAACTTCTGGCGACCATGCGTCGATGTTGAGTTGTCCAGTAAGCAATCTCATGGAAACAGCTGGGATCTGCCGCTGTATTACATTGAACTGTTGCTCACAGAGGCTGACCGTCTTTCCTAGAAACCAAATCATCTTTTCTTTGTTAGTAAGTTACTGGTTTTGGTAGTTTTACTTGATCCCGTACCTTGTCGGATGAACATCTCTCAAGTTCGGCTTGTATGCGAAGAACAGCACTGCAAACCTTGGTCAACACAGCTTAAACGTAGCAGAACAGGGACATGGCATACACTTGAGTTTTCCCGCTTCCTGTATCCATCTAGACCGGGTCAGTCGATGCAAAGAGATCGCTCAGTGTCATGATGGCTTACTGCGATAATGACATTCCTCTTGAGACTCTGCTCCAGCATTTCTCGTTGATAAGCACGAGAATTGACAATTGCTGGTGCAGGCGATTCGACTCTTGAGTCTGGGCTTTCATAATGATTGTCATCCATGATGTTATCAGGAGCGATGACAGATACGTTTTCGGTGACTTTGACGGCAGCTGAAGGCGACTCGTTAACAGCAGGGCTGTTAGGCGTCGACGAGACGGCACTCTCGCTTCTTCTAGATTCTTCACGGTCGATATCCATCATCATTTTGTCGTAAAATGAGAAAGAGTAATGCCGTCGGTTCCTGGGCTTCAACGCAGCTGGTGCGCTCCAAAAGAAAGGTATCTTGACCAGGCCGAACAAAACGATTGGTCGAGAGCGGGAGATTCTTGAGTAGTTGTGAACCCTTGGAAACATAAAAAGGGATTTCACAATATTGTGGTGTCGGATTAAAAAGAGAGTCTTTGAAGGAGAGATGTTGTGAGCGCCGACTCATGATGGAGACCCTACCAAGCAACTGACTGCAGGCAGTGTCACTTAAAGGAGGCCCGCCAATCAATGAGGGTGTTAACGAGGCATATACCCGCAAGGCCTAGGTATGTGAGCGGTCGATCGACGGTGTTGGTAAGAAAAGGCCTTTATGGGAGGCCGACCTTTCTGACGGTTGGTGGAGGTTGTGATTCGCTGCCAGTAGCAGTTGAGGCCTCTGTGTGGTATTTAACAACAAAACTAAATTCTAGGGATAATTTAACTGCATAATAAGGATAAATCCAATTCATGTCGTGACAGTATCTAAGGGAAACCACATTATTATAGATATTTTTTTCCTAGTTGAAATTATTGTTGA
>JABFAK010000136.1:0-104003 GCA_013266265.1 Fusarium sp. NRRL 66182 | reverse complement strand
CTTAGCTATAAAAAAAAATACTTTATTAATTCTATGCGGTTATTGCTATGGTTTGGTTCAGGATGCGCCAGGAGCGAGGGGCGAGGTAATTGACTAGAAAGTCTCCTAGCAAGTAGGAAAGGAATAACACATTCTGAGGTGCTTAATCGTACACGTCAGACGATGAGTTATCACAGGGCTTTTGCCCACGACCCGCGTAGGTAACAGTGAAGAAGGTATTACACAAGAGCTTTTCTTATCGTGTCTCGTACTCGTGATGTCCAAGCACAACATAAACCATTCCATTCTCGCCGATTTTCCTCTTGTCTACCAAAAGCTTCTGCAGCGCTGGAAGGCTAGCTTCCCAAGTCTGTCTACTTACGCTTGGAAAGGGGCTCGCCATCCCTGATCTTGCGCTCGCCATACTTGGCGATGCGTATAGCATTCACGTTTATAAACCCAGTTGTGTCTTCGACACTCCAATCCATGTCAAGAGTGTCCTGCATTTCTTATGTTAGTTTTGACCCGAGGTGGACCTCTTCTGGTACTCACCATGCTGCTCTCTTCTTCGCTGTAGAGGTTGGATGTCTCGCTGGAGCGGCCAACGATGATAACGTTGCCCTTGTATGCCAGAGCTTCGACCTTGCCATCAACCTGCTTCTGGCTGATAGAGATCGACTGCTGAACGAACTCGCGCTCAGGCGTAAAGTACATTCCCTGAAAAGATGTCAGCAATGTCTAATCCAACAGAGTTTGAAGAGAAGGGGTTACGCGCGTTGTATATGCATTGCGCCCAGTCATCCGAGAGACGGTCGCGAATAATGCGCACCTTGCTATCCATCACGAGACCCTGAGCAAGCGTTAACTGGAGTCCTATACTTATTAAAGATAGAGAGTGTTTGGATTGGCTATTTACCTCCAGGTTTTGATGCAGCTTGCGCAAAATAGTCAGGCCGGGAGTATCTGCATACAAGGTTAGAACATCCTATCAATATCCATGGGGGAGAGCGGAACAGGTGTCGCCTGCGACGGGGCCATGATCTACGTGGCTGGCCGCGCACACCAAAACATTGACAATGCATCCGCAACCTCAAAGACGTCTCCAACAACAAATCATTACAAAAGTATGGAAATAAACGCGACTGACCGTAGCAACCACGAGATTTTAATCCTGAGATTGAAAAATTAGCACTCGCGTGCTGATGTTAAAGTTCCCTGAGAGTAGGCTTACCGATGAACCTCGACTCGACGATATCCTCGCGTCCAATACCTGGGACTACGTCAGTACTTGCTTAGAAGCCCTTTGGTTCGCAGTCCTACCGTTAGCACGGCCCAACTCGTTAGCCTCCTTAAAGATCTCCAAGGAGCCAGTAACGGCCTTGCTCCCAACTTCAAGCTTAACAGGAACACCCTCGGCAAAGTGGACGGTGAAGCGAGTAGGCTTATCAGGAGCGTCTAGGGGATCTTTAGAGAGGCATTAGCGCAAAATCTGGAAGTGTTTAGGTTGAGTCGCCTCACCAACTGTGCGCTTCCACATATCCTTCGGGGGCTCCATGTCGGTTTGCTCAAGAATCTAGCAAGTTCAGGGTTAACAGGGCACGAAGAGAGGTGTTCCTGTATTAAGGACTTACACCAGCCTCGTATGAGCAGTGCTATCAGGTTGATAGTCAGTATTACGAATAAGCAATAGGACCTTTTATACATACGATGATGTTGTCATCCATAGACCAGGGGGCCTTGGGAGTAGAGCTAACGGGGATGTTCTGCTCCTCGGCGAACTTGAGAAGATCGGCACGTCCCCTGCGGATCTATTAGCTTAAATATGCAGTAGTGAACATAAAAGGAGACTTACTGGAATCTGTTGAAGAACGCAGGGATGCGCCAGGGGGCCAGAATCTTCATCTTGGGGTCACATGCCTTCCACGCCAGCTCGAAGCGGACTTGGCTAGAAGAAGGAAGTCAGTATGGTGCAAGAACGACAGAGGGCGACAGCATATGTGTCGGGATTATGATCAGGACTTACTCATTGCCCTTACCGGTGCCTATGGTTAGGGTTACGTGTCAGCGACTGGATCAAACAGTAACGAGACTACTTGGACCACGGCAACTTACATCCATGGCTGAGGATCGTGCAGTTGTTATCCTTCGCAACTTGCACCATTGCCCTGGCCAATACCGGCCGGGCTAGGCTTGTGCCGAGAAGGTCTTCAGGGCATTAGCGATGTCATCAAAGAGCCTCCCAGGTGAACCATCTTACATTGTCCTTCATAGATAGCGTTGCCTGGTGGATTCCGTTAGTAAACCCGCTGCATTACTATAAACAGCCTGTGAAGACTTACACTGGATGGCGGGCCACACCAAGTCGTCAATCAGCTCCTGCTGGACGTTCTCGATAATCATCTTCTCAGCGCCGAGCTTCAGCGCCTTGGCCTTGACGGCATCGAAGTCTTCCTCCTGGCCGCAGTCGCCAAGGAAACACACGACCTCATAGCCTTGAAGGACGAGCCACCTAAGAGTCATTGGTCAGCTCTTGTTGGAACAATCCCACATCTTCTATGGTTGTCGTCTCCACATGGAGCTCGAAGACTTGACAGCGTCGAAGTCTTCTCCTTGCCGCAATCCGCCAGAAAGCAGAACATGGGGGTACAGTACTTGAGAATAGTGGAAGTATCCAGGCCTGTCCATTGGTCAGAATATCTGATGCTGATGTGAATGATATTACTTCTAGAGTTCTCAACTCACCGCCAGAGTAGGCACTGGACAAGGGTCAGTTATCTTGCTCGAACTAATTGAGTGGTAAATGACTTACAGGCAAACACGTTCGGGAGCCATGATGAATGTTGTTCGAAGTTTCGTGGACAACACAAGACGTTAATGTTGGAAGTGACTGATGGATATATCTCGACAAACTGTTGTTGTCGCGCGAGTGTCCAGCTGTCGAGGTTTTTTGGACGCAAGCTCCGAAGACGGCTGAAGTGACTCACAACCCGCAATGTGTGGTGGGGTAATCTGTGCCGGCAGGCTGCGTACCACATACGGGTGAGTGACTCGTGTGGGCACGTGACCACACGCAAGCCGTGATGTTATGCCTTGAAGCCTCTCTCTAGGGAGATCAGGCCACGGAAAGCGTCCATCCCCCCTCCTGAAAGCCGCACTGGAGCAATTGCGACTCCCTCCTCACCACCTCTATCCATCGGGGTGCGGGCTGAGATGTCGCCGACTCGCAAACGGAAGCGAGCGGGCGACGAGGATCCCCTACGTCGATGGGGGTCACATCTCTAGGATTACGATATCTCGAAGCCAGCGACGATAACGATGCCAATGATAGCGATGTTGATGATCAATCTGCTACCGTTGATGACGCTGCTGGCGAGCGTCTGAGTGAGCAGACTAGCTCAAGAAATTATGAGGGACGCTCTACAAGAGTCATTCCTAGCAAAGATAAAACACCCCTACAGCTACGACGTGGGTGTATCGACGTCCGGGCATCTGCACCCAGATCTTGATACAGTATGAATTCAAGAACTTCTCAAATCTGAGTGCGGTATTCCCAGACTTGTTTCTCCCTTGAAGCATGATCTGCCTTCTGTCAACTTCTTGGCACTGTGCACTATTTACGGCATGCTGATCCCACAGCTCGAACAGACTGTGTTGCAGCTGAAGGAGATGGTGGATTCGGTCTATGCGTCAGCAACATTGCTTGTAGACCCTGCCTTGACAGTTCTGCCAATATCGCTGTCAGATCCAACCAGCAACAAGCCAAGGAAAGGGACAGCTTGTGTCGGGACGCCCCGTGCAAAGGACAAGATTAGAGACGTCGAAGGGGGCATAGGCGCGTCAGCACCGCTCAATGGGCTTAGCACAGGGCCTGTCACAATCTCACGATCCTCGCCCCATTCTCATGCTCCTGATATACCATATTCAGAAGCTCAAAGCTACGGCGTCGATCGAGACGACACTACTCGGGGGCAGCGAGAACGACCCCAGCCCGATATTGATCTCCTAGCCGGTGGCTCTCTAGAGACAAGTGGCGAAGCGTAGTCTGTCTGCCGCGAGAGCTCGTCTGCACCACAGCGTACAGCGGAGTCATCGCCCAATGAGGGCTTGTCCAGGAACAAGAACGGAACTAATGTTCCCTGGCCCGCAGACCGCCGGGCATACCTCTAGCTTCTTCTTCTTCACTCTGCCACAGACTGGGAAGACGCTATTCAGAAGTTCGAAGCGAAATACGGCAGCATTCTAAGGCATCTGCTCAATGGACCACCGAGGAGATCAGTTTTCTCCAAAGCCCGCAAGACCAAGACTTGACTCCTCATCAGGTCGGCGACCGCTTCCATGATCGGTTTGGTACGGATCGGGACTTGATGGGAATCAGTGCAAAGCGGGATGTGCTTCGAAGCAGCGAACCCGCGTCCACGTTGTCTGATGATACGACTAGTGCACAGTCACAGTCCATAGTCCCAGCTGTATCAACTCGTTTAGACTGGGAGTCGGATGAAGATCAATTCATCATCGAGTGGCGTGGTTTTGTTTCTACTGATTTTGAAGAAGCGTTTGAGAGGCGATCTCCTGGCCGTCGATCCCTCGAAGCTTTGACAAGCAGACGGTGTGCCCTTCGAAGGCAATTCCCATCTCAAAACGTTCCACTGTTTGTCTATAAGTGGTCTTCTGAAGAAGTTGACAAGATTAGGAAATGGCCTGGGCCAGAGGAGAACGCCTTCTTTGCGGCATTTAACGAGAAGTTTCCTGGCCGAAGGACGAGAGAACCTGTCAGTGAGCGATGGAGAGATGTCCGAGGTCTGAAGAGAAAAGGCAACATTTCAAAATTCCAAAGCCGCTGGAAGATTTCATTGTCAGCTGGGCAGGTGAAAATCGGCCCTCGTGCGAGATCGCATTCCAAGAGCGGTTACAAGGCGAAAGCTATAAAACAAGTGTGTACACAAGATGGACACTTCTTCGGCCAAAGGAAAGGGTCAAGGGGGATATCGCAAAATCATCTTCGGCTCGCTGGCCGTCTGAGCAAGATAACTTCATCCACGATTGGCTAGACAACATTTCCGAATTAGCGGACAGAGTCGTCGGTCAAGAATAGATGGACCGGTTTGTGAAATAGCTCGAAGAAAGCATGAGCAGCCGTGATGAGGATCGAGGGATGCAACATGGCCCTCGCTACATGCTCGCTCGCGCTCTGGAGTAGGGGAGTTTTCCTCTTATCAAGCACAGGTCAAGGCGTTGCGTTTTGTTTTGCTAGATTTATGGCGTTTGGGGGGCTGGTATTCGGCAGGAGATTTGATATATGTATTGTAGGCGGATGATGCAAGATAAATGTCGCTGCCTCTCCCCGGGTCGCATCTTCTGTGATTCGAGACCATTCCCATCATTGTCCACAGTGACCCCTGACATACAGTACAATGCACCGTGTCAGCAACCGTGCAGTTAACCTATGCATCTAGATCTCCAATCACGTGATTTCGCGTCTCGCTCTGGCGCAGCTCGAATAGCAGCTACGCGTTCCTCCCTCAAGACTGGCTTCCTCCATTCGATTGCTTAATACTAAGGTATCAAACAGCGCATCACAATAAAAAGCTTTCATAACTCATAATGGCTTGAGATTTTGCTCTGGGCCACGACTTAAAGACAGCCTGTGCTTCATGGCATTGACTCGCCACCATGGATAGTGACGAATTTGACGACGATATCGCAGATGAGGACTTCCTCACAGCTCTCGACCAAGTCTCATCATCTCTGGGCGGACAACGCAACGCAAATTCGTTGCATAAGTCTGTGGCAGCAACTCGGGAGCCCATACGCCAACAAAACTCAGCAGCTGTTGCAGCATTGGAATTAGAAGATATTCCATCTGATGCATTCTCATCTCCAGAACCGCCCCAACAAAGACCAACAGCGTCTGCAATAGCCTCATCCGGACCAGCGCCTCGGACAGGGCTCGATAGATCAAATTCTGGCAACTGGCGCCAGACAACTCTGTTTGGCGGCTCGATATCAAGTGACGGCATACGACCATCGCAGCCAACGTCTGCACGAGTATTCCGTGCTGACCTTCCTCGCGAGGAGCCGACTCACCATGAAGTTGATCAAGAATCTATGAAGACATGGGTCTACCCTACAAATCTAGGTGCCATCCGGGATTATCAGTTCAGCATCGTCAAGAATAGTTTGTTCAACAATACTTTGGTGGCATTACCGACTGGTCTCGGGAAAACGTTCATTGCAGCAACTGTTATGCTCAACTTCTATCGATGGACGAAGAAGGCCAAGCTTGTCTTTGTCGCCCCAACAAAACCTCTTGTGGCACAGCAGGTTGATGCCTGCTACAATATTGCTGGAATTCCTCGTTCAGAAACCACATTGTTGACCGGCGATATTCCTCCAGCCCTGCGTGTTGATGAATGGGAGGCTCGTCGAGTCTTTTTCATGACACCGCAAACACTTTTGAACGACATTTCCCATGGCTACGCGGATCCGAAATCCATTGCCTTACTGGTTATTGATGAGGCACATCGTGCTGTGGGCGAGTATGCCTATGCAAAGGTTACAAAGCTTATCCGCCGATTCTCTAAAAGCTTCCGAGTACTGGCATTGACCGCTACACCTGGCTCAAAGGTTGAAACCGTTCAAGAGGTCATTGATAACCTTGGTATCTCTCATTGCGAAATTCGCACAGAAGACTCGATAGATATTCGCCAATATGTTCATCAAAGAAATATTGAACAGATCGTTCTCGACCCGTCTGATGAGATGGTGCTTGTCAGCGAACTATTTACCAAGGCACTGAAACCATTGACCGATAAGTTGAGCTCGCAGAACATCTGGTTTGGACGAAGCCCTATGGCTATTACGGCCTACGGCTTGATGCAGTCTCAAAGGGAATGGTTCGCGACGCGAGGAAAACATACCAACCAAGGCGTACAGCACATGATGCGGGCCGTCTTCACAGTCCTCACCAGCATTGCCCACTCAATAAAACTCCTCAATTTTCATGGCATCAAACCCTTCTACGATAATCTTGCCGACTTGCGTAGCGATCAAGAAGGCAAAGGGGAGAAAGGATCTAAATATAAGCGCCAGCTCATCCAAGACTCGAATTTCCAGGAAATGATGGACAGAATCTCTAAATGGCTACGGACGGACGGTTTTGTCGGCCATCCCAAGCTCACTGCTTTGGCGGATACTGTCCTGAACCATTTCATGGACCAGGGCGAGGGATCGGCCACGCGAGTGATTGTCTTTAGTGAGTATCGAGACTCGGCCGAGGATATCGTACGCATGTTGAACACCCATCGACCACTCATTAAAGCTAGCATCTTTGTTGGGCAAGCCGACGGCAAGCGAGGAGAAGGCATGAAACAGGCACAACAAATCGAAGCAATTGAAAGATTCAAAAAGGGTGACTTCAACGTACTCGTCGCAACATCAATCGGTGAAGAAGGTCTGGATATTGGACAGGTGGATCTTATTGTGTGCTACGACTCTTCAGCATCTCCAATTCGAATGCTACAACGAATGGGGCGAACCGGTCGAAAACGAGCAGGAAACATTGTACTACTTCTGATGCGAGGCAAGGAAGAGGATCAATTCGCCAAATCCAAGGATAATTACGAGAAGATGCAAACCTTAATCTGTGAGGGAAGCCGTTTCAATTTCCGTTTCGATCTTTCAACACGAATCGTTCCTAGGGAGTTCCGGCCAGAAGTAGACAAACGACATGTCGATATACCCATCGAAAACACCCAGGATCAGTCATTGCCAGAGCCCAAGAAACGTCGGGCGCCGACAGGAAAGAAGAAGCCCCCAAAGAAGTTCCACATGCCCGACGGTGTTGAGACAGGGTTTCAGAGTGTGGCGAGCATGTTGAACGTTGGTGGTAAAGGTAGACAACTCAAGGTCCAACGCAACCCAGAACTTGACGACCTTGCTATAGTGCCTGAACTCAGTAAAGTCCTGCTAGGCGATGAAGAGCTTAAAGAGCTTAATCGGGCGTACCGCGACTTGCCGTTCAATCATAGTATTGTTGAAGAGACGGATATGCCAGACATGACAGCTTATCCGGAACTGCAAAGACAGCTGCGACCGGTGTTTAGACTCAAGCATGGCATACGCACAAAACGGTGTGTCAAGATGTGGAATAAGATGGCGCTTGATCAGGACAGCTTGGTTCGCGAGTGCCGGGACAAGGATACAAGCAACTACCGAGAAATACCAGTCCCTGCATTTGCGGGATCTGAACCAAATTCAGAAGAAGAGAGACCAACGAGAGGAGCTAAAACGGCGAAAACAGAAAAACCAGCAAAACCAGCAGCGCCTACCAAAAAGAAACAGAACAGACAGCCTCCATCAAAGGCGCAGCCACGAGCCAAGAGGAGAAAGTTATCTCCAGATATAGCTTCGCTGCCGTTTGCTATTTGTTCTATGGTAGATGAAGGCTCTTCCGATGAAGATAAAGAGGACGAGAGTGAGGAAGAGATGGTAACCAGGGGCCGTGGACGACCAAAGACGGGCAGCAAATCCGAATCCAAAGGCAAACGCAAGACTCAGCAGAAGAACGGTGGCCTCAACAGTGACGAGGTTGGTGATGACTGTGAAAGAGATAGTGATTTGATGGAGACGAGTGGCTCGGACGATGGCGAAGATTTACTAGACTTTATTGTTTCTGATAACCATCCGGTGTCGAGCAATAGGGAGCCTATGTCTCTGCCACCTACGTTTCCAAGCGTATCATCATCGACCGTTATAGCTGAGGATGATGAAGAGACTGAAAAGCCTTTTTTTGTGCCGACCATGTTCCCAGGCACGCAGGAGAGCGATGATATCCCAGCGCTTGGGGATATTCTTAAGAAGATGGACGGTAGCGAAGCAACAGTCGAGGAGTCGGAGGATGATATTACCGTGCGACGGCCAGCACGTGGTCGGCGACCTGTCATGGATGACAGTGACAGTGATTTGTAAGATTCTAGAGCACAGGTTTTTTGGAGATGTTAATGGATTAAGACAATGGGGACAGCATCAGGGCGAACGGGACACGGTGGTGCATTAGTCTAGCTATCTAGACTATGGGGATAATGTATGAATGAACGAATCACGACAAGAGGTATTGAAACCTCTAACTTAATTAATACCCCTAACTCTCCAGTCCCGCCTGAACCTCAGGTATCGATTGTCCAAACTCCTGTTATTTTCGGTCAGCCTTTGCTTCATATATAAGAAGAAGCATAAAAATAGCGACAACATCTCGAAACATCAGAAACCCAGTTTATAAGCACCACCGCCCCCGACGCCCCCATCAGGCTCACTGACCGCCAACTCAATATTGCCCCGCGTGCAAGCACACCCGAGAGCGGCGCACAGCAGGGTAAAAGACGAGCGTCTTGTCAGGAGCTTAGCTGACAGGGACATATTTCGGGGGCAGTCTCAGACGGCTCTTCCTAAAGCTTGAGGAGGGTTTGAAAAAAAAGGAGCTCATCATGCGAGACTGTAAAAGATACGAAATATAAAAAAAGCGAACTTACGGGCTATTGGATTTGGATGTGTATTAGTAGGAACTTGTCTAGTTCCATGTTGATGATGGGATGGAAGAAAGGAAAAAAAATCACAGAAAATTGCAATTTTCTGGCTGAGGTGGAGCAAGCTGTGTAAGCGACATTAAGCGCTAGACGCGCAAGCCAACTTATATAAGCCACATGTGGCTCGATCAGCCAATCAACGCCTCGATTCACACTCCGCGAATCTCGACGTCACTGCCCGATTTCCGTTGCATCATCTATAGTCTCATCTCTCCCCCCGCCTTGCGATAACCTCGTTTCTTCGCCATCATCAAAAAGGGACCAACATCGTTACTATATCTGTATCTTGCAAAAGAAATTAGCCATGGCTGCGACGGGAACGAGCGTTTCGCTCCTCAAGTTCGTCGGCACCGTCTCGCTCGGCTTATTGACGGTATGTACAAGCTGGACCCTCTCCAACCCAAGGGTAACGGTCTGATATCAAGTGATAACATCGAGACACTATCTTTGTTTATACTATACTGTGCTTATGATCAATATCTTGTGTTGTATAATGTATTGTTCCAGTGTTATCTCTATCTATAAAGAGCTTGATACAACAACATCTGCTATACCCATGCAAATTCCATTTCAGCTTGCTAACATTTTTCGTCTAGGGTGTCTCCTACTCCATCTCCTCCATCGCCCTCCCCGTTCTGCTCCGACTTCCCTCGTCCGCCTCTGCCTCCCACGGCCTTACGACCCTCAGCGCCGCTCTCAAAACTCCCGTCCTCGCCCTCACCTCGCTCGCCTCGGCGCCCTTCCTTATCAGCTTCGCTCTCGCTCCCCGCTCCTCTCGTCACCCGTATCTACTCTATACCGCCCTCCTCGCTACTCTATCCTCAGCTGCGCCCCTTCTCATCTCTCAGCCTGCTCCTCGACGTGTCGCTTCTTCGGGACCCCGACAGTCTTCTCGTGCGAGGATGGAGGCTAGCTATGAGGTTCTTGGCGACGCCCACAGTGAGCCCGCTAGTGAGGAGGATATCGAAGATGTCAACGGCGAGGAGGTACGAGCTGAGGTCGAGGGCCTTGCGCGGAGCTACCTTGCTCGAACAGCTCTATCCGCCTTGGGCTTTGCTATGGCTGTTGTTGGAATCTGGGGTGATGGTGCGCCTCAGGCTGTTGTCTATGTCTCATAAGAGGAGCAGGCATTTTCAGTCTGCGGTTTCATTTTTCTCGTATTTTGAAGAGGGATAACACAAACATATAGGCGTTCTGCTATTGAAGTGTGATATTCATGACCAGTTAGGACCATCTCCTATCAACAAGTAATTTTATTCATCATGCTACATGATGCACTCGTGTAACATTCCAGCTCATCAACATATTCATCTCCATGAAAAATTGGTAGTCATTAACCGAATCCTCCTAAATATCCTGACAATGTGAGCTGTATACCCTGCTTGACCCTTTAAACATCCAATCTACCCGTGAGACATCTTGGATGGCCACACAACCTGCCTAGGTACAGTTCGTTTACAACTGCAGCTCGCCATCTGCATACTCTCCTCTACCTGTTATCCTCCGTCTTCCAAGCCCCGCTGATGCGAGAGTTCAGTTCTTGGACCGCAAAATCAACTGTTGTCTTATCCTCCATCTCCTCGTCTTCATCGTCATCACGCCGTGCCTGGATGCTAAAGTACCTGGATGCCGAGTACTTCTCACCCAGCCTCTTGGCTACGTCGTTGGCCTCGTTCAGGCTCACTAAACGGCGATGCTCAGGGTACTTCTCCATTGCGGTTCGACAGATATCCCACACAATTTTCTTGACAGTATAGCCGCCAAGACTGTTGGTTTGAGATCTCTTTTCCACACCTAGGGACCAGAGAATTAGAGGAAACTCATCTGGCTTGTATGTATCACTGAGCCCCTGGTCTGCGAGCAATGACTTCCTTTGGTTCGTCGTATGAGCCTCAAGGGCCGACTTGAGACAGAACTCCTTCGGTTTCTTGTCGAGAATATCGACTGCCTGGTTTTGTTTACTCAAACGGGGACTAGAAGGTTTGGCGAACTTCTGGGCCGTGAGCCGGTCGTGCGCGACCTCAGCAGGCGTTCTGCCAACGGCATTCTCCCGGTAAAGCAAGCTAGATTTGAAGCCTACCAAGACCCGAATAAGAACCATCATGTCGTGCATTATCGCCGTATGAAGACACGTATCGCCCGCACCATTGAGCATATCTAGTTCCTCGCCCTTGGAATACTCTAACAGGAGTTCGAGCATCCGAGCCGCCTCCCTCTCTCGATTATCGTAAGGCTTGGCTCTGTAAGAGCCGAATCCGATGGCGTAGTTTTCAGGTTGGGCACCCGAAGCTTGTAAAATCCAAGTGTGCAAAGGCGTGTTGCCGTTCTCCTGAAGGGTTTTCCGTTGTAAGAAAAGATGGCTTCGGAGACTAGGATCGAGAAGCTCAAGAAGTTCACGAAGTTGGGAGGCCCTAGGATTACCTGCAATAGCCGCGTGAATGATGTTTTCACCTTTCTGGTTGCGAGTAGACTGGTCAGCGTTGGCTGTCAACAGAATCTTGACAAACTCGATTCGTCCGAGACGACAAGCTACCATCAACGCAGTATCGCCCTGAGAGTTCTTCTTTTCGATGAAAGCTGGACAAGCCTCAACGAGGTACTCAAGAAGCTCATTAGCAGATTCACCTGGCTCGGCCAAGACCGCGCAATGAATTACAAGATCATCTGTATTGTATGTCAGCGGTGTAGCTCAGATGCCACATCAGGATGCTTACTGTCAGCTCCAAGCCACTTCGAAACCGCACGATCAAAACCACCAGGGCTGTCCTTCAAGTGCTTGAGTCTAGAGTCCTCTCTTGCGGTCTTGGATTTGCTGAATTCGCTGTAAAGCTTGTGAGGGGCATCCCCGAGAAAGAACTCTACGCTTTCCAAGCTCCCTGCTAGAGCAGCATGAAGAAGCGGCGGCGTCCGCAAACCTGTGCTCCTGATGACCATGTTGCGCCCCGCAGTAGCCCAGTCCTTTCTCTTTTTACCGTAAACTGTTAGCCCTTGATAGTATTGGGGCCTTCGCTTCAGTTCGACACCGCTCTTCTTGACAAGATGATCGAGCGGAATGCCTGCACCTGTTCGCTTGATCACCAAAGCAAGCAGTTGAGTCTTACCGTGCTCAACCGCCCATTTATAATCTCCTTGGGGGAAAGTAAAGCTGCCAGACAATTCCTCATCCTCGTCTTCATCGCCCTCAAGCTTCTGAGACGAGTAATGGTGCACCATGTCTAGAAGAGTCTTTAGCCCGACAGTATCATCAGTATCAAAGGTGTGAATGAATAAGCTTCGAGTCTGGCCCTTGTAGACAACCTCACCGTTCTCAAGTCGCCAGTTGGGAACTGATTGGCAAATGAGTGATGCTGGTTTGACATGGGACTTGACTTGCATAGAGACGTGACCAATGTCGTCGATGGTGAAGTTCTCCTGCACCTTTTCTGACACAATCCGTGGTTCGCCGTCGTCAGAAACATCGGGTTCTTCGTCAGAGTACTCGTCTTCATCGCGAGTCTCCATCTTGAACCGAACCTTCTCCTTCTCAGGCGGTGACCACTGAGCTTTTACAATCTCAAGCAAAGCTCGTGCTATATCATGATGTCCTCGTAGGAAGGCTACAGAGAAGGGAGTATTGCCCATATTGTCTGAGACAGCGACCTTCAACGGAGGCTGGTCTTGTTCCGAGCCCCACGCCTGAAGAGTAAGACTCTTGATCTTCTCAAGGCCACCTATCCATGAGGCTTCCATCCTGCAACAGATTAGCGAAGGTGTGTAACAGATTCCTTGAGGAGAACTCACAACTCAATGTAGCCATCTCTTCTTTTTTCAGACATGTCGCGGTCATTGTTGAACGAGAAATGAAATTCGTATGGTTTCGAGTCCTTTTCTTCTCGACTATATCGTCCACTGCTATTGCTAGACCTCAAATTCGTTTTGATGTCAGGATGCAAATCCGCAAAGGGTTTGCCCCCACGGCCGATGAGGACTGTCTCAAGTGCCTCAAAGCTCTCGATAAGCTCTTTGATTGCCTCAAGCTTCTCGGATACTCCTTTGCGCTCTGTATGCTTCGTTGACTCCTTCTCATAATGCTCAAGTTGAGCTGCGAATGACTCTTTCTCACATTTAACCTGGTGTGAAGCAACCCAATGCGAATATGTTCCGGCGGTGAAGCTGCTCATAAACCTGTCCAGACCCGGCGTCTCCTTTGGCTTCACTGGTCTTCCATTCTCACCAGTGTATTCACGAAGACTCTCCAGTGAAGATTGAACCAAGTCCAAAGCGGACTCACCCTTGTTCGAGTATCGTTGATATTCGTTGACGATCAAATTTTGAGTTGTTTGAGTCAAGGAATTGGGCTCAGCACCACTCTCAAGAAGCTTGATCGCGACGTCAGTGTGGCCAGAGCGGATTGCAGTAATCAATGGCTGTTCCACGGATTCATTGTACTTCCGCTGATTTTGTTCCAGGTTTCCTAGATTTGCAGACCGTGAAGGCGAAAACTTGGCGGCCTTCAGCCATGTGTCGAAGTCAATGTTAACTGCTGCGCCTGCAGCAAGCAACTTCAATACCAAGATTGCATCGCCATTCTCAACGGCAGTGTTGAGTGGAGAGATCGTGTCCGAATCCCAGTAACTTCCGCCAGAGACCATATGGTTGATGGCAGTCTTGATGCCTGCTCTGTCGTTATCCAAGAGCGTATCAATGAGGTCTGTTTCCCCAGATTCAACATATCTGTGGAAAGCAGTGCAACCGTTTGAATCCCCCTGTGCAGAGGTGGCACCAAGCGTAAGGAGAAGGTTGGCCATTGACTTGGCCTTGTCGTTGGGGAGCATCAAAGCCAGGACCAAAGTCAAAATAGCACGGCTATCAAAGTCGTTATTGGCAAGGAATTTAACGGGGAGGATTGAGTCAGCTCCGTACTTGGGGTCAAGGTTAGCAAAAGTTACAGGAGGATATTGGATGCGCCAGAAGCACTCGAGGCAACTTACATCACAAAGTAGCTTCACGGCAGCCTCGTTGCCCTCTGCAATAGCAAGATGCAGAGGAGAGCATTGTATGTCCCAGGCCAAGACGTCAATTTGGAAGTAGTCCGGCTCGTCTTGTGGCTCGTCAGGAACTAAGTCGTCTTTCCCTTCGTCCTTGACCTTGACAAATGATCCAGTTGTCATCGATGCAGTATCGGCATCTGTTGATTCATCGTCAATAATCTCACCATCAGACTCATCTTCGAAATCAGCATCTACTATAGCCTCTTTCTCAGTGGCCTCTTTCTTCCTGTCGGTCTTGGCCTTGGCCGCCTGTCGTTTCTTGTCTTGACGTTCCGCCTCTGCTTCTTCGTTTTCGATCGACCTCTCCATCAGAATCTTGATCATATCCACATTGCCTCGTAATGCAGCCAAGTGTAAAGCAGTTTTGCCGTCTGCTAGACGAGCAGTTAGCCGAGAGCCATGATCAACAAGACATTTGACAACCTCAGGAGTCGAGGTCATCACGGCAAGATGGAGGGGTGATCTGCCAGTGTAGTCTCTCTTGTTTGGATCAGAACCCTCTTGGCTGAGCCAGTTCAACACGTCGTCGATATCGCCATCGACAATCGACTGGCAAAGTCTCGCCACGTTGCCGACATATGCCATGTCTGTCCAGTCTTGCTCCGTCAAAGGGTTGAATGACCCGATTTGCTGCCGGCCAGGATCATCAATAAGAAAAGACACCTTGCCCTCGATGTAAATCTCGGCTTCTTTCTCTGCCACCTCCTTCTCCTCGGGCGTGACAGGCATGGGACAACTCCCACAGCAATCTTCAATCACGTCATCGACACGGCCAAAGAATGCTGGGTGGCGGTGCAGGTACACGTTGCGATCATCTGGCTGGTTCCACTCTGCGTTGAGGAGGAGGTCTCGAGTATAGCAGAGCTTCTCAATACGCTTGGCATGGAAGTGCTGGCCGTAAGGAACGGTGAAGGTATGGTAGTTGCTAACGTCTTCCTCGGACAACCAATCAGCAATCTCATCCTCATGGTAGTCCTTGATATTGCCATGGAGCATCTGGTTGTTCTTATAAGCCCTTGGACGACCGCGTTCTTCACGCCTCTTGTTGAGATAGGTCTCCCGGGCTTGGGTGGTCGGGAGCCTTTCGAGCACAAGGAGGCGAGCAAGGCCCAACGTTCTCTGAAAACTTCTCTCAAAAATGGTTGGGTCTATCTGATCTCTATCGAGGTCCGGCCAGTAGACCTCGAAGTTTCGGTGGGAATACTTGGAAAGTCGATTCTCGTACGATGGGCTTCGACGAGTCAGATCGACGTGATTGATCTGAGTGATGAAGCTCCCGAGGGCTCTGGGAGTGACATATACTTGCTTGCCATTGTAGGCACCACCGGCAGCATCAATGTCGAAGCCAGTGAGTATTTCACTGATCGATTTGTAGACGCGAAGAACAATCTGGAATCATGTTGAGTTTTGTTTGCGTGTCAAAGGGAAGAACGGTTTACTTACCTGAACGTGCCGAACGGGATATTGACTGGCAATAGTTATGGCATATTTGGTCCGCACGACAGTGACCTCGTTGAGCAGAGCATCCTTGATGGATTGCTCGATTTGTTTGATCTTCTCTATGGCTTGATCATGGTCGAGCCCATAGAGGAAGAGGTCGACGTCAGAAGCAGGGCAGAACTTTTCGTGATAATACTCGCGAAGTTTGCGCTTGGTCGTGTTAAACTCCTTGGGGACAGGTAAAAGACAGTTGACAACCGAGGAGCCAGCCGCGACGACGTTTGACCAATCCAAGTCGGACAAGGATGATTCCGAGAAGATGTTAAAGTTCTTCTGGAACTCATCCAGGTTGGCGACTGTTGCAGGAGAACCATGGGGACGACGCTTATCATCAGGAAGAGCCATGATGTACTTGGACTTTTCTTCCTCCGACTCGGCCTCGAGGTTTCTGGCGCGAGTGGTGATGAGCTTGGTGTCTTGGGTGAATAGAGGGACCACATTGAGATAGGGGTCATCAAGGATTGGGTTCTGACGGTCTTGAGCATAGACGAAGCGTAGTTTGGCTTCATATTTGCGATATGGCTCCATCATCTCGACCACGGACTTGTCCTTGTGGTCAGAGATATACCTTGACAACTCCGAGTGGGGGACGGGGAGCTCTGGGAGATCAGCCATGTTGTTGATCTGGGGAGTATTTTTGTTTTGAGGCGAAGGGAGGAGACTGATATGGAGGGGGAGGAGACTGATATGAAGGAAGAGGAGAAGAGCGTCAGGTGAGGTCGTAGGTATGGAAGGAAGGAAGGAAGGAAATCGCTGGGGGGAGGGCGAAGGGCAAAGGGCGAATGAATGAATGCGTTATGCACACAATTGTGTAACAGCACAAAGAGATGATGAAATACTTGAGTGAGCACCAAGTAGCTAATGCTAGATACTTTGGCAGTGTTTAGGTACTGACAGAAGGGAGGATCTCCCAGCAGCTTTATACAACACACATACAGACATAGTAACGAATGGTGGTTTTGGGGTCCATCTCCTCCCCCACCACTCAAAAGCCACAGATGAAGCCATCTTTAAGCGATTGCCATGTCTAGGAAGAACCAGGCTAGACTCGGTCTATAGCCTGTGTTGATCGCAGCTTAACTATGGGTTTGCACTGTTGCAGGGACCCTATGCTGCCTGGAAGGATGGATGCTACATACTATCTAATGTAACTAACACGCGAAAGCCCATTACATAGTACATGTGTATCTGGAGGCTTGAGCACGACCTCAGCCTAGTGGCAGCTCAGCTACCCCGCTGATGCCTGGCTAACATGACAATCTTCACGCTCAATGGCTTGGCATTTGATACATAGAGAGCGTGAAGTAATAATATGTATTTTTGTGTTCATTGTCGTAATTCGGTAGGCAGACACTACAGTACCTATCGATAAATAATTGGTTGAGTTAACCTTGTATGCTAATGAGAGATTGGGGCAACAGTCTGCTGTGAGAGTTCCGACACAGCATAGGTAGGTAGTAAATGAATGTGATCCAACAACTACTTTGGTACCCAGACAGAGATCAAAAAGTACCCGGAAAGGCGAGGCATCGACGACGGAAGTCTAGAGCTGAGGTGTTGACTGACTGTCTGATTCATTGCACTTTTTGGTTACGAGGGGGCGGCAGTGAATCACGTGTTCTCGTTCCCTCCAGTGATTACCAAACGCGTAACGCGCCTCAGCGGGAACCGCCACCACTTTCTTGGAGCCGCCTGGGGCATGACAACAAGAGAGGCCTTCCCATATTCAATCCTCCCTCCCCAGACAAAGCAGCATTTCAATGTTTTTGACAAAGGCATCTGAAAGACGCTCTGACATAAAGTTGTCGGCTTCATGACTCGTAATAACCTTGCTGAGCATCTGTCCTGGCTGTTGAACGATCAAGCCCGATTCAAGCCTGCAACACCATCATTCCCGACTTGCACCGACTCTTCGCAAGTCGGTTTGCCCCAATCCCAACACGCAGACTCTCAAGCACGACAACCCGTTCAATCTGCTCCATCTGTTCGTCCCGAAGACGGACTCCGGGCAAAAAGGGACGCGTCGAATATTCCCAATGGACTGGGCGGGCTGGGCACAGGATCGTGGCATACGGAACAGGTGATACTCGACGACGACGACGACGACGACGACTACACCATGGGTCGCCTCATGTCGAGCTCAAAAACCAAGAAGCCCACTCTTGTTTCGCGACACCAGAAACTGCTTACACCCTCTTCTATCACTCCAAACCTTTCCAGCCGACATGAGACTCCCGTCAAACGTTCCGATGATTCGCCACTCAAGAAAACACCTGCTCCGGCCCTTGCCCCGAATCGACTACGGACGAGCAGCCCTGAGTTCCCAGAACTCAAGACCGGAGGAATCGACTACATGGACCTGACCGATGATACCTTTGCCTCTTCTGATCCGTTGTCCTTCGGCAGTGATGTAAAACTCTGGCGCGAAGATTGTGCGTCTCGACCAGAACCAGAGCCAGCCGTTTCGAGTGGCAGAAAGAGGAAGAGCAATTTGATTACCAGGGAGGAATTCAGCGACTTGGGCGATTTCCCCGATGTTTACGAACTTCTCGGTACCGAGCCTCCACCCCCGAGTCCGACTCGATCCTCTGTGCAACGAAAAAACGGGACCCGTAGTACTCGAACTCGTCGAGCCCGCGACCAATTTACGAATCCCTCGTCAAATGAGGTCCCACCAATAAACGAGGAGGACCATGATGTTCTATTATCGCCCTCGAGACGGATCCGCAGCCAACGTGATCGAGAACAATTACCCCTGATCCCAGTTCCGGACGTCGATGTTCAACGTAGCCCAAAGAGAGCAACCAGCCCCTTGAAGGAATCTGCCAGCCCTGAGATCTCGAACTTGACTCGTCAGGCGCACTCGCTCCCGCCGCGTACGGAATCTAGAGGGGAAGAGATGGTTATTCCCGACTCCGACGAGGAATTTCTTACACCACCTTCCCATAACAATTCTCTTGCGATTTTGAAAGCTTCTACGGACAGCACGACACCTGTATCTGCAGTTAAATTCGACCTTGTCTCGACCTCGCAACGCCAGGTTTCTTCTGGCTCAACTATTAGTGGAGATCCAGCAAACAGCTCTCAATCTACTAAACCGGTGACTGAAGAATCTCTTCATGGATCTTCCGGGGAAGCCCCGCCTCAGTCGAGTCAAGATCCAGCCCTTCTCCAGCAATTGACTTCTGAGGCAGCCTCATTAACCAAATGGGGCGAGTTTGTCGATGGTCTTATTCAGCAAAACGAGAAGGATTTCATGCGAGCAATTAATGAACGATGGTCTAAAGTGAAGCGTGCTGAGGTCAAGGCTGAGAAGGAGCGGCTAAAGCGACAGAAAACGTCTATTCTTGAACTCGCTGCTCCCTTTGAGGAGTACAGAATGCTGAGTGGGAAACGAGAGCAACTCGCCCAACAGATCGCTCAAGCTTATGCCGAAAGTCTCGATACAGACGAGGATGAGGTTCGTCTTGATGATCTTACTGACGAAATCCAAGAGGTTGAAGATGGTCTTCTCAAGACCATCAGGGACGCTAGGCTAGACATGGCTGGATTTCTCGCAGCCATCCAGAAACCAACGCCTGTGCCCGCTCCTGCTCCGGTTGTTGTACTGGGCACTCAGCCTGTTTTCCAAAGTAGTGTTAATATGTCCATGCCTTCACGAGATGCGATTTCAGCCAGTGAAACAGGCACACAGGTGGTTCAACAGACCCAGCTGCCCAGGACTTCTGGGTGGAATCCTTCGGCCTCGAGGATTGAAGCGTCGCAAGGCATGAGTGTTCTCTCGCAGGAGGATGACGATTCTTTTGCTCCCCTTTTCCAACGGAACTCTGGCAGAGTTTCGAGAGCCTCTCATCAAATAAGACCGACGATGAAGCCTATGGCAACGAATCCCATGCCCATAGATGCAGAGTTCGACGTTGGAGACGAGGGACTATTTGACTTGGAAGACTTTCAACTACAACCAGGATCTAGGCCCTCAGGCAACCTGCCAAATATGAGTAGCCGGAGGACGCCTCAAGCGACGCATCATCGAGCGGGCGATGAATTCAGTGACTTCAGCGACGATGAGGAGATGCTTGCTTTTGCACAGGATTACGAGACCCGTCAATCTCTACCTTCTCATTCACAGAATATGAGAAGAATATTCTCAGAGACATCTGGCAATTCAACAACAGCGTCAAGATCACGAGCGTCATCCAAGAAGCCGTTGCCATCGGCAGCCTCGGAAGCAATTCCCGCTCATCTGATGAACCATCCATGGTCACCGGAGGTTAAGAAGATGCTTAAAGATAGGTTCAGGATGACAGGGTTTCGCTGTAATCAGCTCGAGGCGATTAATGCCACGCTGGAAGGTAAAGATGCATTTGTCCTGATGCCAACTGGTGGTGGCAAGTCGCTGTGCTACCAGCTGCCAGCCATAATCAAGACCGGCAAGACTCGTGGTGTCACCATCGTGGTGTCGCCCTTGCTCAGCTTGATGCAAGATCAAGTTGACCACATGAAGGCTCTGGGGATACAGGCTGTCGCGTTCAACGGAGAGTGTTCAGCCCAGTACAAGAGACAGGTGATGAGTGCCTTTGAAGAGCGAAGCCCGGAACACTTTATTGAGCTCTTGTATGTCACTCCCGAGATGGTAAGCAAGAATATGGTCTTTAACAATGCGATGCAAACACTGCACCGCAAGGGTAAGTTCGCACGACTTGTCATCGACGAGGCACATTGTGTCAGTCAATGGGGTCACGATTTCCGACCAGACTACAAGACACTGGGCCAGGTACGGCAGAAGTATCCTGGCGTGCCTGTGATGGCTCTCACAGCTACCGCAACCAAGAACGTCATTGTCGACATCAGGCATAACCTTGGAATGGATAACTGCCAGACCTTTTCGCAAAGTTTCAACCGACCCAACCTATACTACGAGGTTCGTCCGAAATCAACAAGTGACAAGACCATCGAAAGCATCGCTTCGCTCATCCAGTCAAAGTATTCAAACCAGAGTGGAATTGTATATACCATCTCACGAAAGAACGCGGAAAAGGTCGCCGAGAGTCTCTCAGATCGTGGAATCACTGCCAGGTTTTATCATGCAGGCTGCGACCCTCAGGAAAAGGTCGAAGTGCAGAATTCATGGCAGAGAGGGCAGGTCAAAGTCGTGGTTGCAACCATTGCGTTCGGAATGGGCATTGACAAACCCGATGTGAGATTTGTCATACATCATGGACTTCCAAAGAGTTTGGAAGGTTACTATCAGGAGACTGGCCGTGCAGGCAGAGACGGCAAAGACTCTGACTGCATTCTTTTCTACGGAAAGGCGGACATAAGAGTCCTGAAGAAGCTGATCGCTGATGGAGATGGGAGCCACGAGCAAAAAGAGCGCCAGATGTCTATGCTGAACAGGGTCACGGCATTCTGTGACAACAAGTCCGATTGTAGACGTACCGAGATTCTTCGTTACTTCGGTGAAGACTTCTCACCAACGCAGTGCGAGAAGAGGTGCGATAATTGCAAGGCTGGATTGACCTTTGAGCAGCAAGACTTTTCTAAATATGCTATCGCGGCCATCAAAGTTGTACAAGCCCAGAATCGCATCACAGCTGTGCAATGCTCTGATATCCTCCTGGGGAAAAAGTACCCCCAGAATGAAGCAGAACTATCAGAGCAGTGGCACGGCACGGCAAAGGGCCTAAAGAAACATGAGCTTATCCGAGTCATCGACAAACTATCAGCTGAGAAGGCCTTCAACGAGGACAACCAGGTGGGCCGCCATGGTATGGCCATACAGTATCTACGCCTCGGACCAACATACCGGATGTTCCTCTCAGGCCAACGTCAGCTGATGCTGTCCATCCAAGTACCGGAAAATGGGCCATCTAAGAAGTCGACCAAGTCTCGGTCTAAGAAGGGAAACAAGGCGTCGAATGAGGACGAGGTTTCGAATGTGCCTTCAACGTACGTGTCATCGCCCGTTGGTAGGCAGAGGAAGAAATCACGAACAACGGCAGGCGATTATGAAAGCAGTGCCGCAGCATCATTTTCGTGGGAGGGGGCAGGGTTTGTGGTAGATGATGACGATGAATACGACCAAGACGCCTTTGACGAGCTCCCACAACATCGGCCGGCGAGACCGGCCTCTCGCCAGCCCGGCCCTCCGATAGCAATCGACACTGGAATGGAAGACCTGGATGAAGTACATCGAGACATGGTCGAAAGCTTTGTCCGTGAAGCGAAGCAAGCAGAGGAGAAGATTCGAAACCAAAAGAGCCTCAGGAAGCCACTCTTCACTGAGAGAGACCTCCAGCTTATGGCCATTCAGTGGACCACCTCAACTGAGAAGATGCGGAGGATTCCTGGCATTGACCCTGACAAAATCAAAGATTATGGGCCCAGAATCGTCCGTATCTTGCAAAAGTACTACAACCACTACCAAGAAGCCATGGACCCTAGGAGCTCTGGCGGCCGAGGCCAGGATGTTGTGGATCTGATCAGTTCAGAGGTTGAAATGGATGACGAGGATGAGGACGGCGAGAACTCGCACTACTTCAACCCCAACTCGCGCCCAGACGTCCAGGCGTTTCATAGCAGACTCCAGAGTCTCGGCAGCCAACAAGCCCAATCCAAACCGAGATCGTCTAGCAAGAGCAGCGGAGGCAACAAACGATATTCGAGCGGCAAGAGATATCCCAGCAAGAAGCCTTCGGGTGGTGTAACGAAACGCAAAAGCACCGGTTCTGGCACTAGCCGCAAGGCTAGCAGCTCATCGTCGGCGGCCAGAGCTACAAGCAACGGTCCAAAGGTCCCCAAGAAGAGCGGCATTGGGCTGATGCCCATGTAGTGCAAAGACTTATTGGTCTTTTTTCATTATTTTTATTTTTAAATCCACAACTAGAATGGAGGAAAAGAAATCAAGAAGTGGGAAGATGGATGATGCATTTCGACGACATGGGCCTGTTTCCTTCCCCCAAAGATCATTCATACCCCCCTTTCGGTTGAGGTAAAGGATTGAACTCGGAACATAGAACAAAACGGTTATGAGCGGTGGGAGTTGATGGTGGTTTCATTTCTTCTGCATGGGTGGCGATGAGGGGTTCACTGACTTGATTGATTTTATACACTCTCATGGCGTTCCTGGGACGCACCGCATAAACAAAGAGCTTGCATCAGTTCAGGTTTGCATTTGTGCAACAAGGCAGCGAGCTCATATCGCAGTGGCCTTGAAGGAGCAAGGCTTGATTGGCACATAGATGCATCACGAGAATAAAGAAGATTAAATGACTTGACCGCCTCTCTTAGTGTTTCGGGTATTTGCGAATTAATGACCTTGTCCTTCATTGACGAAAGCCCTCTCTTTCTATCTAGACAGATAGCTTGTAAAGCAATAGTGTCTTTTTCAGATGTAGTGCTCAGCATCGTTCACCAAGCCAGCTTGTACTATATCACAAGTGTACTTCCTTTTCTCTCCACCCTGATTATAACGCATCATGCATGAGTTGGCATGAAAAAAAAAGGAGATATTCAGCGAGAGTCTTGGACTGTGACTAAGGACCAGAGTCTCACAAAGAAAGGAGGGATACAAGGCATCATATCCCTCATACCGCATCCGAAACTCCGCCACCCAGCCTTATCTTAACCTGGTACGCCATGCTGCTGAAAAGAATAGTTTACAATTTTCGTAAATGGCGCGCCAGGCCCATGTGTACCCGGAGACCGACATACTTCGTCTCAAGGTTTAGAACGAAATCAAATTGTTAGAAAATGGTGTTACATGGAAACAGGAGGGAGAGATTGTTCCTGTTTCAGGGGGTGAAATGCGTTATTGAGCCACCGAATGGCCAATGCGAAGAACTTTCAATGTCGCCATCTCGGCTTGGAATCTTTGGGCTCGGCTGGAGACGGTCTACGCATCCCCAATCGAGAACCCGAAGAAGGCAGGGGACTGGCTCGGCCAAATTCTGCCTCGGTGGCCCTTGGTTGAGGAAGAAGACTAGTCCTCCTCGATGCCATTGCAAGAGAACTCGCCGGCCTACTTTGCCGATCTCCGTCGACAGACCTGGATGCCTGTAGAGACGACCGCCTGCCAGAAAGGGCCATTGTGGATTGGTGACTAGCCAAGCGTGGTTTTGGTAATGCCTGAGTGTTTGCACCAGGAGATCCAAGCCTCTCTCTAAACGATAGGTTCGAGTGCCCAGTCTTGGTGGGCGTTTCATCAACTTTGGGCGATGCCGACGAGGCGCGAGCGATGGGAGTACGCAATGTCGGCAATTTTGAAGTGCTAGAGCCTGGTGTAGCAGAGCCACCTGATCTTGGGACAGTAGGGCTCTTCTTCGCATAAGGGCTCGGTGTTGTCAGTGTGAGAGGTTTGAAATTGTGGCCTGTGTCTACGTCTATCGTGTTCGTCGAAGCATTCCACCGAGGGCGTTGGGCGAGCTTGGAGTCTGGTCGCTTGATCTGGCTGGCGGGTATGTTGGTAGTATATGACGAGTCGATCACAGTGGAAAGACGAGAGAAGCCTGGTTTCCTGCCAGGCTGCGAGGTTGGTGCTGGTAGTGACGAGTGACGGCGGTTAGAGGGTATCGGTCGGTTGTTAGCCCCAGGCGTGGCCCGCGCTTTGGGAGGCTTAGATGTCGGCGTATGGGGATCAATTCCCAGACCCGACATGATGACCGAAGAGGGTGGCGAGCTTCCGGGAGTTTCGTGTCCGCTGGCCAAGGTCGACCTGTCGTTTGACGATAGCATACTCGATATGGAGTCACGCAATTGCTGGCCCTTGTCGGCGTGGAGGTCCTCGATCAACGACTCGGCATCTTTCATCTCTTGCTTCAAGGCTTGCCATCGACTTTGCATATCGGTATGCAGACGCAGGATCTCTCCGTTGACAGTCAACCGCTCCTTCACACCCTTGTCAATGATGGAAAGGACGCGCTCGATGGCTGGCCCATAATGCATCTTCTTGGCTTCAAAACTTTCCAGTTTCTTCATCATCGCAGGCTGGTTGGTCAGATGCAGTCCAGCCTCGGAAGCCTCTTTGAGCTTTGAGAGAGAGCGCTCAACAGATTCTTGCATCTTCTGTGCTTGTCTGCCAGCGCCTCGGAACACAATTACCCATCGGTCTTCGCCCAACTCCTTACGCAGCGACTCAGCGTCCTTTTCTAGCTTCTTGTAGCTGGCATCAAGGCCTTCGCGGCGCATGTTTAGCTCTTCACAGGCGGTTGGAAATGACGCCTGGGCTCTAGCCTCAAACATTGATAACCGCATGGGCAAGAAATCGAGAGAGGCTCTGAGAGGTTGCATGCGGGCAAATAGAGCCAGGAGGCTGGAGTCATCCTGCGACAAGGTAGGCGTGCCAGGCGAGCTAGGCGTTACAGGAAAGGTTGGCAGGCTGTAACGGCTCGGTGCCTGCAGTCGAGACGCGTGGGCAGGATTCTCTTCCACGATGGTCTCGAGGTCCCCGATGTCGACGCTGTCAGCACTGGCAGCGGCCATAATACTCTTGTGGCGTCGTTCTTCCATCTCGAAAACCAATCTACTGAGCTCGTCCATTTCTCCTTGTACGTCTCCAAGAACGTTGTTCCAGAGCTCCTCCCATTCCATTGCTATCTCGACTTGTGCCCTCACGGTATGTAGCGTTCTGCGAATCTTCTCCCACTCCTGTATGATCGATTCCATCTGAGACACTGCACGGGTCAGGTCTTGAACAGATACGTTAGCAACGTCTTTTCTATTTTGCAACTGCTCAATGGCTCCGACATAGGCCTTGACAAGCTCTTCGAAGCGCGTGATAGCAGTTTCCACCTCAGCGAGGCCTTCGCGACCGCCAGCAGCTGCCCACTCGACGTCATCCTCGCTGTCAAGACCATCCACCACCTCTGATGCTTTGGATATCCAACTTCTGATCTGCTCAGCAGCATTGATCAGAGCTTTGGCGGCGACTTGAGCCGTCGGGATGGCAGTCACTTGGATAGCCAATGACTCGGCGTCTGGGAGTTGCAGTGACGTTAACTGAGCGAGCTGATTGGCAAAGGAGGCGCGAGACAATGTATATATAGAGCCTGGGCGATTGTGGCCGGGCGTAAAGTACGAATTTAGGCTCGGAACATAATCGGTTGGGGAGGCTGACGGTGCAGGTGTTACGACCGGTGGCGTGTCCTTGGGAGGAGGAGGAGGAGGCGTGTCTGCACTGTCTGGGGATGGGGGGCGTGTGGTACGCTCGATGTGCTCGCGGCGAGTATCGAGGGTGACCTTTGTGCCATTACCGTTGGTGTGGTCAGGCAAACGGTATTTCTGAGTGTCCATATCCAAGGGTTCGGGTGTGCTAATCTCAGGCAGCAGAGCCACGAGAGACTCGTTATCGTCGACTTCAAATGGGGGGGGTTCAGGAGTAGGCTCGTGGGCGACGGGCTTTGGGGAGGAGGAAGCTCCGGCGCCCTTCCACGGGCGACCGCGCCGGGCGATGACCGACTTGATGGAACCCGCCTGGTGCTTCTCGTCAAGCTGTCGAAGTTGATCTTCGTTTAGGCGACCAATATTGTCGACAAGCGGCGTATTTGAGGGCGTATGTTGTTTTGGAGAACCGAATCCGAGAGCTTTTAGACGGGCAGCTAGGCCAGGTGAGGGCTTGCGGATGCCAGGAGCTGGCAGGGGTGATGTCGGAGTAGGAAACGGGTGAAGGGTGTTTGTTGTTTTTGTTGTCGTAGCAGGGGTTACCGCGGCAGATTGTGTGGAAGCTGTGGTGGTAGGTGAAGCAAAAGAAGCTGTCGTCGTGTCGATAGCAGAGGAGGAAGAAGTGAGCAAGCTGGAATTGGGATCTGGGGCGTAGGTGGAGGGATTGGCTGAACCGGGGTTGAATGGCAGGTGAGATAGTTGGCCAGGGACGTCAGCGAATTTCAGCAGGCCGCCCACGGGTGTATCATGGTCCCGGTCACGGTAGCAGTTGTCACCAGCGAACTGTCCCGCGCCGGCAGATCGGTTAGCTTCTGGGCTTGCAGCAGGAGTTGATAAAAAGTGGTTATTTTTCGACGTCCAGTTGCTGTCGCTGTCGCCTTCGTTTTCGACGACAAAGATCGTCGCGTCCAAGTTGCTGGAGCCCATCTAGTCGTTGGAGTTGACCCTTTGAAAACTCAGGGACGACTAGGTACCTAATAAGTTGGGCAGGTAGTTAGAATTGGCCAGGCCCAGGCAGGTGCCAGAAACCAGGGCTTGACAAGGCCGGGCGCTGGAGGTCCGGTAGCGAAATATCCTGTATCGTCCGCTAATGGACAGGCAAAAAGATAGAACAAGTAGGATAGAATAGGACAGATTGAACGAATGTTGATAGATCGTGAAACCTCTGGACTTTCAGCGAATGCCACAGGGTGTCCCTAAGCCCTGAGGGCCTCTCCCTCGGTCTCCCTCAGATGAATGTCTCGCCTTTCAGTGCCACAAATCACTCTGGCCCAGCCGTGAGCCATCCACTGTCATGGTATTGCGCAGATGCCAATGCCGTTAGGTAGGAAGAAAAAGATGGGCAGGCTGGCTTGATGGATGAATGGATGCAATACACTCTCACATGTGCATCCGGGATATGCGATAGGCTGAGAGAGTTACTGCATTACCAGCAAGCGTCCGGTGGAGCTAGCGGCGATTGGATGTCCTGACAGGAGGGTCCTCGGGTGGTCACAGCAGGCTGCCACTTCGACTGGAGGCGACAGACCTCCGTGGGAGACAAGAAAGCAACGACAACCACACGAACCTCGAGCTATGGCCTCCTCTAGCTCAAGCGGTAGGTATAAGCTGGACGTCAAGTGCCGTATCTGATCAAGTTTCGTCGCGTAAAGAAGAGAGAAAAGCAAAATAACAAAGCCTAATCGAGCGGCAGAGTGTCGTCCGATGGGGTCAGGGAGATCTGAGATCAAAGTGCCTGACGGGGACCAAAAGGGGTCAATGTTTCGCAGGGAGAAGCTCAAAGGAATATCGGCACGTGTCAAAGTTGAAGTAGATAGGTAGGTAGTAAAGGATTTGACTTGAATTGTGACATGCAAAAGGGAACGGGCAAAGAAAAAGCAAGGGAGGAGGATGGGAAAATTCTTGTTGGCGAATATTGGGTAGGTATTATTAGAGAGGGCTCTTCTTAGATGAGGGAGCCCAAAATGGAAGGGTCAGAGGCATGTACATACAACCTACCTACCTACCTACGCACAGCAGGTAAGTTACAGTACCAGGAAGGAGGCCAAGGCCGGCGCAACGGATATGGGCATTAAATTTTAATCTTTTTATTTGTTTTTTCTTTTCTTTTTCATTTAAAAGAAGCCACGGGAGAATATTCTTTTAACCAAATTAAATGAAAGCAGATGCAGCAAACCCGGCATCGACCTCGATCCGGCTGCCTGGATGACTGCTAGGCAAGAAGCCATCAGAAGCTTAACATGAGGTCGATCAAGTAACGAGAGAAGAGACTCCAATAGCATCGGGCGGCACATGGAATCCTCCGCAAATAGATACACCAAAGCGTTGGATACCTGGGTATCGTCGTTTGTGGTTTGTCCGCTGGGACGCCTAACCTATTGCCAACTGCTGCCTACTACGTTACGTATGCGACACAATATAAAACTGGTGACGGACAGAGACGGGGATAACTACCTACTGTACCGGTCCGGGGGACTGGATCAGATGGATATCGGAGGATGTCTATGATTTGTCTGAGACCATTCAACTGGCGACCTCCCTAGTCGTTGATCCCGCCTAGCAACGGACCGGCCTGAGCTAACGTTAGTGTCTCTGCTGGTTTCGAGAAAATGGCCTAAATCGTGGGATGACAGGACGGATGGGTTGCAGTCGATCACTGTTGCTAGTTTTCTCTTTGACTCAGGTTTAGGGGAAGTTTGCCAAGTGCACAAGCACCTTGTAGATCATAGTCTATACATGTAACTGACTGGGTGTTGTGTTGACGGCTTAAAGTGTTGAGATTGAGAGTTGATATGGTATGACCTGAAAAGGTATACATACAAGTTGTGGATGGGCATTGGATAGACAACCACAAAGGAATCAACCAACACCAGGGCCCAGTGCCGCGGAGCATTCCGTATATGTTTGTCCTATCGTCATTACGGATGGAGAACAATAAAAGTCTGAAACTCGGGTCTTGCTGAGAAAGTATTGGCCAGCCATTGGCACCCATGGCAACGGACACGATGGACAGAGGAAATTGGAGAGCAACCAGCTTGGCGTTTCCGCCAACTACCTAGAGATGTACGTTCACGTTCACGATCACGATCACGATATGGAAACGTACAAAGCTTACGACTATTACAGTTTGACCGCAGGTTGCTCGGTGATACGATACTTGACTGGACACTGGACACTGGACTCTGCAGGACCTATCTAATGTGCTAATAATAAAGGGCTGCTGCTGTCATCCACTTCCCCTCGACTCTATTTCTTCATCCTTGACATTTGCCCAGGACGCTACTGTAATAGTTGCTCGAACCTGTCCAGTCAGCGGCTTCGGTTTTGAGCTTCTTTTGTAGCTGTTCCTGACCCTCCCTGCAGGGTCTTTGAGCTGTTCCTGAGCATCACAGCTCCTTTTGCCTCTCTTTTGGGTGTGCATTGCCTATCTTGCTCTTTTTTGTTTTATTTTTGTTATTTTTGTTTATTTTTGTTTTATTTTTATTTTCCTACAGACATCCTCAACTTGCCTACCTACTTATTCTTTACCATCTATCCTCTCATCCCAGAAACATTGATGCATCTATTTCGGTATTCGATATAGAAGCCTTTATACCCACCCATCCAGTCCTTGTCGTTCTTCCAACTACAGTACAACAGAACCCTGGCATCAAACAGCTTCTGGAAAATTCGGAATCCTTTATGCAACCCTTGTCCAAAACATTGGAACTGTTATTAGCCTCCATCACCGTTAAATTACCCTTGCCACGCGTTAGGTCCCCCCCGCTTTGTCGCCGTTACTGTCCACTCCCTCCAGCGAAAGACCTGTACTGTAATTTCGCCCTGGCCTCTGCCGGGCCCCCGCCCGTATCTGTCCCGCCAACCACTGAAGAAGCCAGCGCAATCGAATCGCCCCATCACCATTGGGGACCCCCCCTGGAAATCATCCATCCATTGAATTGCCCCTTCACTTCATTTTCCCGTTCCCGCGAGCTCAACTTTTTAATTAATCTATCTAAATCCTTCCCATCCCGTTCCCCTCCTGGTCTCTCTCTGGAACTTCTCCTTCGTTACCCGATCTCTCGGCTACCGTCTATACTCGCTCCCGTCGTCTGCCGTCATCTTTGCTTTCAGCCTCAGTTACAGCTCTTGGCCTAGGTGTCGTCAACAGTAAAGCTACCGTATCGTGTGGGACCTCATCTCTTCGTGTTTGTGTATCTGTCTAAGTGCAGATCATCATTCACGGTACGGCACGTCACGTCACGACTCACAAGGTCGATCCCCAGGGATTGAATCTCGTCAAACGCTCCATATCGACACAGCAAGCTTTGAATACGTCAATTACTACAGTTTCTATCATTTCCAGTATAACATAGCATTGCAAGGCACGACACGGCATGATGGCCACCGCCAACGACCAAACTCCGTCTTTCCGCTGCGACTCGCCGCCCCCAGATGCCCTCCCAACACCGGCAATTGGCGCATGTCCGGAGCTTTCACGCTGCTTGTCGACTACATCCTCTTGGTCTCACGGCTCCAGCAACGATACCAGTTCCCGGGACTCCCTCGGCATCGAGGCATACCGCCATTCCACCGGTAGTCTCGACGCCAACACGCTGAAGCAACACCACTCCAACATCGCGGCTACCAACAGACACTCAAGCTACAGCTTCGACGGCCGGAGTCGTCGTCGGGGATATATGCGGCCACAGGGAACCGACTTTGCCGCCAGTGCCCGGTCTCGTGAGAGTGTCATGAGCCTGGGTAGCATCGCACATCTGCAGTACTACTTTGCTCGGACGGGCCTACTCGATGGCAAGGGCGGCCAGCTGGCTAGAAAGAAGCAGCACCGTGCAACCTTGGATCTTTCTTCCCTGGACACGAACCCCAAAATCGTTGGATCGGATTTCGACTCTTCCTACACTTCCACAGACAGTAGCCCTGATTTCAACGAGCAGAGTTTTGGCACCGATCTTGTAGAGTCGCCGATGGAGGAGTTGGGCGAAGAATACTACGATGACAGCTTCAGTGATGTAGGAGACATGCTTCCCCCAACTGTGAGCACCTATCATCACCGCGAAAAGGTGGTACCGAAGCCGCCTACCATCTTGGAGCTCAAGTCAGAACTTGAGCAAACGCTCGGTGACGCCCAAAAGGCTTTGATTGCGGCGGAGGAGCGGAGGAATGGAACTTATGAGGAACCATCCGACGCTCCCAAATATCCCAACATGCCTGCGGAGAAGACCCAGGGATGGTATGAGCTCCAGGGAATGCATATTCTCGACGTCGTCACACTAGCCATTCGCGCTGCAAAGATGTACTATTCGGCCCACGAATTGCCTGACCGTCTCGATGCTATCAAACCCGAGAAGCAGGTCAGGTTGGATTTGCTAGCCGTCATGGAAACCCTGAAGCAGATGGCCACCCGCAATTTCAAGGAGGGCATGAGGGAAGGGGAGATCAAGACGATGAGCAACTGGGTTGACAGTGTCTTCGACATCCTGAAACAGGAGCAGGAGATCGAAGACGCCGAGCAGGCTGAGCGGGATGGGTGGACATGGCTCAAGGGCGACTGGACTGGCCGTGAGATGGAGCGAGAACGAGCATTCCTCTTGTCTATGGACACAGCTGCTGAGCCTCTGCCTGAATGGACACCAATGTCACCCACAGATGAGAAGCCCACGCCTTTCCTCGAGGCCATGCAGAACGGCGTGAGGCTTGTCAAGCTTCATAATGCCGCCGTGCGCAAGTCGCGGAGACGCTTCGGCGCCATCGGACCCTTTCACACCGATACCCAGAAACCCTATCGCGGTGCCGACAACCTGCGTTATTGGGTCAAGGCCGCCGAACTGCGCTTCGAGGTCATGCTCAGAGTCGACGTGCTCGGCATCCAATACAACACATCCCCGCAGGTCTGGGTAGACTTTGAAGCCGCCATCCTCAAATGGTGCCGTCATGTGCGCGAGGAAATAACTCGGGAGCTGGAGTTATTATAATCAACTCTTACAGTATACATTCCTTTTCCGGAGATCGAGGCACACGCCCAGCTCGATCTCCTGGCTTTCATGATTAGACGTTGAGGGTTACAGGAGTTTCTTTTGCTGGTTTTATTCCCTTTTTTCTTGACACTCTGGAAGGATATTATCTGAAATTGCATATTGCGCAAAGGGTACCCATGCATCTTTTGTTTCACCCGACACGACGAAAGCGCTTTAGAGCATTATATTCGCCTTTTATACTCGGGCTTGGACAGTCCGAGCCACTCTTAGACAGAACCCCCTACATTTTAACTTAGCATATACCCATTCCATAGGCCTAGCGGTGATGAAGAATTGTTCAGCTCGGGGCTGATAGACTGAATAAACAAGTAAAAATATATGTATAAATTTCATGGACTGGTGAAATTGGAGAAATATACTCAAGATATATATACCTTGGCCGGTAGCCAGAGGGATTGAATGCCCGATAACATGCACACGTCCGTCACTGTTTGGGGGGGAATGCAGCACGATTTAGATGATTATTTTCTGATTTTTATCCCCCAACTAACTACCTATTAACGCATCCGTGCGACGAATATCAAACCAGAAACGCAAACGTCCAACTGTCGTGTACTAAAAAGAAAGCAGGCTATCGACCAAACGCTGCCCAGGATATCATGTCATTTTTCAAGTTCATTGCCCAAACCCGCCCTTACTCGATGTCGATCTTGTGAATCTCGGTCCACTCCTTCTCAGCCTTGGGCACGGTGATGAGTAGAATGCCATCCTCCATCTTGGCTGTGATGCCCAGGCCATCAACCTCGTCGCGCTCGTCGCTTCCCTCAGGGGGCAGGGTGACGTTGCGCTCAAACATGCCGACCTTGCGCTCGCCAAGTGTCAGAGTGCTGAGGAAGGCCTCGTCGCCGGGGCGGTGGACGACACCGGCGATCTTGAGCATGCTGCGATCGGCATCCCAGTTGACACCGATGTCCTCCTTCTTGGCGCCGGGGAGGGCAACGTGGATCACGTAGGCCTTTTCTGTGTTGAAGATGTCGAGAGGAGGGCTGAAGGATGAGTCAGACGGCTCGGGGGCGTTCTGACCAGCGGGAAACTGCTCGCGAATGTTGCGGAAGAAAGGGTGGCCAGCCAGACCGCGGAAGAGGCCAGAGAGGTCAAACGGAGCAGCGCCGTGGCCTTGGTGAGGACCGTAGGAGAAACCACCACGTCCTCGACCGCCTCGCCCGCCCCGGGGGCCCCCGTGATCACGGCCACGGCCACGGCCGGGCCACTGAGGGCGGGCTCCGCACTGGTTCTCCTCGGGAACAACTTCCTCGGGATCAGGGACGTTCAAAGTCTCAGAGGAGTCACGAGTCTCGGCGTTGTCTCCTCGTTCCCGGGACTCGGGCTGGGCACGACGCTGCTCGCTCCGGGTGCGAGCATCAGGGGCAGCCCAGGGTCCCCAGACAAAGCCGTCGGCCTCTGGGGGCGGAGGAGGGCCCCGAGGACCGGGACCGGGGCCGTGGCCGTGGCCGTGAGGAGGGTGAGGCGGATGGGGATGAGGAGGGTGAGGAGGGTGAGGAGGGTGAGAAGGATGAGGAGGATGAGGAGGATGAGGACCTCCGTAAAGACCGGCGCTGGGTGCTCCAAATGGGAATGCACTCATGAAAGAAGGTAGAGAAGTCTCGTTGTTATGGTCAACGCCACGACCAGTTCCTTGGTTTGGATCATAGCTCTGGACAAAGTCCCAAAAGTTTGCGTTGTAGGGATGCTGAGGCGGGCTCATGCTGTCTTGTGTGTATATGTTGATTATGGAAAGTATGGCAGTGTAGATTGGAGTGTAGATTGGTGAATGGTGGTGGGTGTAGATGAGGCTGGTGGTGAGAGAGCGTGTCATGCCATGAGCATTTATATATAAAATTTATTACTCCATTTTGCTGAGACCTACCTACCAGATGGGGCATCATGTCCGCTGAGAGGCAAAAGATCTAGACTGCACCTGATGTGTAATACACTCACAAAAAGAAAAAGCATAGGCACGTAGGGCTGGCGCAATATGATCGAACCATTTAGAGCTAAAGAGAAGAAAAAAAGATCACCATGTCAGAAAAAGTGCACACCCATCTTCTCGGGACCGTTTTGTCGCCGCGCGGCCAGTCGCACACTCAATCAATTTCGCCTCTTGAAGATCTGGGGTTGCGAGAAGCATGATCGGTCCCGAGATCCAATAAGACGTTCGGGGGGGCGAATAATTGGACCACCACCGAGTGAATCCCTTCATTGACCTTTTGCACTATTACATAGTACAGCGTGCGATTGGATGCCTCGAGCGGCGTACACAGACAACAGTCTATCCGAGTTTGGAAGAGAAAAGTAGCTCAAAGAATCTGTTACATAGTCTAGATACCTACAGTAGTAGTTATGTAATTGTTAGCGCCTCTTGCAGGCAACAGTTGCTGAGCTGAGTCACTGGTCTGTCTGCCGCCACATCAGATCAGATATAGTCTGTCTACAAACAGCCGCGTGGCTTCAACGTCGAATTGGCCTCTAGTTAACCAGGTACCCCTCCGACTATCCATCATAGCCTGCACTGCTGCAGTACTTGTTCACGGTCGATTTCCTGTTCTGGTGACTTCTCGGTTTCGGTTCCGCCCACTTACACAGCTGGTCCACGTCACCCGTGTCCCCCTATCATTCTGTACACGCGGCTTAGGCAGAAAGGGAAAACAAAAAGAGCCCTTTAATGGTTTGATTTTCTACCAATATGGGATCTGGATCGTGACTGGAACACGTAGATTGATTGCATCATTAGCTCGTCTAAGGAGCAAGCAACCACTTCAGTCCCTCAACAACATCTCGCTCCCGCTTTTGGGATATCTCAAGATCTGGAAACATGGCCCAGAATGCATGAGGAAGTCCTGGGTATATGTCAATCTTTGTCGGCACCCCGCTGTCCTTGTAGACCTGCTCAAGCACAATGCTGCAGTCTCGCAGAGGGTCCATCCCGCACACCTGAAAGTAAGTTTTGGGGAGACCTGCGTGACTGGGAAAGGCGACTGGGAATGCCAGCGGGCTCTTTGGGTCGGGCTTGTACTTGGCTGCAGTGTCCGTCAGTAGACTGTTGTTGCAAGTGTCGTATGGTGTGGTTGAGGAGGGGCGCACAATAAACAAACTGCATCGATTCTGCGTTAAACACTGGAACTTTGGCGTTCTGTTCCATGCTGAAGAAGTGATCCTTGTACTTTACCGGAATCGTCTCTTCATTGACGCCAGATGTGATCGGTGCAAAGACACCCGTCAGAGGAGGTTCCATCTTGGCGTCGTGATACAGGTGGGAGACAACCAGAGACATGTCTGCCCCTGAGCTGCTGCCGCCAATGATGAAGCCTCGGGATGGGTTGATTCCCAGCTTGTCTACATTCTGAGACGCCTGTTCGAATTTAGCACCACCATTACTGAGCTGGGCGCTGAGGGGTGCTCACCCACACCGTAGCATCAAAAGCATCGTTGATAGCTTGAGGAAAAGGATGTTCAGGCGCAAGGCGGAAATCGACGTTGAGAGCGACACCTCCGAGTTTTGTAAACTCTACACAGAGATTTGCCTCTGTTTCGAGATTGCCCATGATGAAACCACCACCATGAAAGACAACCAGCCCAGGGCGTCCCTCGGAGGGCGCGTCACCCTTTGGCGTATATGACCGGACATTGACTTGAAAGCCGTCACGCATAGGGATCTTGAAGTCGTGCATGCGGTAGGACAGAGTCTCGAGGTCAGCTTTAGACCATAGTTGACAGACGTGGGCCATCATGGCACGAAATGTCTGCAGGTCTGTGTTCATGCCCCAAGCATTGAGCATTGGATTGTAAACCCTGATGATCTGGAAGTTGTCAGTGGCGTTGATTTGTATATCAACAAGACCTCTCAAGAACTCGACTCACTGGCTCAAACTCGGGGTGAACATCCCCAAGGGCACGGATCTCTTCGACACTGAGCATGGTGATTGCTGAATGAAAACTTGGCATATGGGAACCGATTGATATCTGGCCGGTACAGCTTTGGTCTCGACTTTATACAAGCCAAAGGATCGGCGACCAGCATACGAGAAAGGCGGGGGGAGGGTTTGCAGACATATCAAAGTGAACCGTTTTTACCAGAATTGAGGTGCCTAATTCACCGTCTAATGCTGACCCACGCTGCTAGCGGGTTCACCTGCAGCAAAAGCGCTGTTGCATCCATAAATGATTGGGCAAGATTCAAGATTGCATCTCCTCGTTGCTTTTCACCTGAAAAGGAGGATGCTCTGGGCCCTTGTCACCGGCATAAACCCGCATGAGCCTCTGGATACGCGGGGCGCTAATTCCCGGCTATCACGGACAAGGTGGGATAGCGACAGGAAATGGTCCAAGAGCTTTTGTTGATCCTGGTCAAGTCAATTGAGTTTTTATTTCCTGGCAGAAGAAACTGTCTTGTCTTTAGAATATTTGTTTTCAAAACTTGCGGGTTAAACTTGGAGTCAAAAAGAGCAAAATGACGTCAAAAGCGCGAAGTCCTCGCGACTCCACGTGAGCAAAAGCAAGCATGATTGGTCAGTTCTATAGTATCCCGCAGCTTAGAAATCGGCTCGCTGGGGCGTTATTTCGCTATTGGAAAAAAGAATGGCCTACGGCCTAGACTATGGGTGAAGAGGTACTACTGTAACTGACTGGTAACTCCAACATAGCTGGCGATCCCCCTTCAACCTTGTCAATCTCAACCGCAAAACTACAAAAACAAACACACAGACACAGACACATACAGACACAATGGATGTCGCCCAGACAACAATCTGTATGTCAAAGCTCTCCAGCATCCCAATCACCACTGACATGGCCCCCCCATAGCCTCTCCCGTGAGCGCCGCCGCCAACGTTGCGTCTCCGTCCACGACGGCCCCCAGCAAGCCCAAGGTGAGCCAACCCGGTCTCTTCAGCAGCTCCCGATTTCAATGTTGACACTCTGCTGTAAAAGCCCTGCTGCGTGTGCAAGGACGAAAAGGCCAAGCGTGACGAGTGCATGCTCTTCTCCAACGCAAAGGACCCTGTCGCTGACTGCAAGTCGTTGGTGGACCAGTACCGATCATGTATGTCGGGATTCGGATTCCAGGTGTAAAAGAGTAATAGAAGGAGCGTTGCTTGGTCATAGACATGGGGCCGTGTACGATACGATGCGATGCGATACAATGTAGACTCATGGGCAATCCGTGTATTTTCCTCTCTCGAGTACGTATTTTACCATCTTGTCAGCAGTGGCGTGATGTGGACTTGTTCAAGCCATGTACACGACATAGAGTATCATCGGACATCTATGGCGTCTCATATAACTCGCAAATTGAGGGCGCAACGATGGGATGGCTTTTGTCAGAATATAGTATTCGACATGTATGCTCTTGCGCTGCTGTTCAACGCCGCCGGCCAGCGCATCCACAGATGCATATTCAAGTCACGACATAACATGAGCTTCTCGCATATGTCTCAATCACCTCGCTTGCTTAGCATCCTTCTCTCTGCCCCTTAAACCAGTCTTCATCATCTCCTCAACCTCCCGGGTTGTAGAGCTGACTTGAGAAACGAGTGTTTCCATCTGCTGCTCAATGTCTCTCCTGTGTTCAACAGCCTCAATGATCCTAGTGACGGAAGCGGAAAAAGCAACGGCCCTGCTGCTTGTCAGTTCTAAGTGGGCATTGCTGATGACAACATGGGAAATATACTCTTTGGTGCGTCGCTCATCCTGATATGCCACAATACGAGCGCGCAACTTCTCCATAGAGGCAGCCGACTCCTTGACGATCATGTTCATACGCTCATCTCGTTGTTTTTTCAGCTAACACAGAGTATATCAGGATAGCTGCTATCGATTCAATATGTTTGTAATTGCCCACCTGGAAGAGGCGCTGCTGAGCTTGCATGGCAAGAAAGCTTGGGTCGGCATCATCATTGCTCGAGTAGTTGGACTCATCGTCTACGGCCATGATGGATAAATCGCAATCAAGAGATTATAGAAAGTAATATCGTAAAGCTGCGTTTACGAGGTTCGCCGAAGAGGTGAGAGAATTGGAGTGGTGCTGTGCTGTGCAAGTGAAGAAAAACATTTCTGGGGACTTGCACTGTGAGAGAGGCATGGGGACAGAGGAAGGAACAACCTCCTTTACAGCAGCCACCTACAAAATGCACACAAAACATGAAATGTTAAGAAAAAGCAAGACATCCTCATCGCACATCAATTATCCTTCACCACATACTTCTATAAAGTTCAAATACTTTTTAGCATATTCATAACCCATTTTGGTATTTTCATACAACCCAAGGCAGACTCTGCTGGGGGGATATCTCACTCTATCGGGTCAAAGCAATGTCGTCTATCCGCAGAATCATCTTGACCGTCTCGGCCGCCAGCTCAATCGCGCTCGTGCTCACAAGCAGAGGCTGAAGGACGTTCTCCTTGGAGATGTTGGTGTTGACACCTCCCGACTTGATACTGACTCCCGCATTCTTCTCGCCCATCTCGTGTCGGTGTCGGAGTTCCGTCACAACCTTGATGCTGTTGAGGCCGGCATTCTCGGCCAGTGTAGTAGGGATAACCTCGAGCGCATCCGCAAATGCCTTCCAGCAGATGGCCTCAGTGCCCGTCAAGCTGCGCGCTTGCTTCGAGAGCTGTGCGGCAATCTCAATCTCAGGGGCACCACCACCGGCAATCAGTGCCTTCTTCTTGACCAAACATCGCACCACACAGAGCGCATCGTGGAGACTTCGCTCCGCCTCCTCCAGAATCAGAGAGTTGGCGCCTCGTACCACCACGGAGACAGTCTTGCCGACCGACTTGGTGCCCGTAACCTTGACCATGCGCGATCCCGAAGACTGAACCTCCTCAACCAAGTCTGAATAGCCCAGCTTGTCCTCAGTGAAAGAGTCAATGTCGGCGATGGGTTTGCAGCCAGTGGACTTGCAGATGAACTCGACCTCGTCGCGCTCAATATCCTTGACTGCAAGAATGCCGAGCTTGGCCAAGAAGTGTAGTGATAGGTCGTTGACAGCATCTCGCAGGATAGACTTTTGAATAAAAAGAACGTTGCACTTGGCCTTCTTAATCTTCTTGGCCATGTTCAGAAGGTACAACCGCTCCTCCTTGACGATCTTGTCCATTTGCCGGTAGTCGTTGACCTGAATAGTGTTTTCCATCTGTGGAGTGTGAGCAAGGGTCCTATCTTATATGATGCGGCAGCACATACATCGGGCTTGGGGGGGCTCAGCTGGAACTGGATCAAACCAATCCGAGCCTTCTCCATACGGGCCGGTCCACCCGCGTTCTTGAGCACGGGCTGGGTGAGAACCAGACCATCAACGAGCTCACTATCCTCAATTGTTCCACCAACTCGCTTCACGATTCGGATGTTCTTGAGGTCCACATTATTGGCGGTCTTAAGGTCGATGGTCTTGGTAACAGAGTTGACCGCCATTGGGCCAAGCAGGTTGGAGTATTGAGATACGATCTTAGACGACAACGAGGTGTTGGCGGCTTGAAGCAAAGAAGCGGTGTCGGTGAGGGAAATGGGAAGCGACATTTCGTGGAGAATCTCGACGGCGGCGGCAGCAGCACGCTGGAAAGACTCGGAGATGACTGAGGGATGAATACCCTTGGAGAGAAGTCGGTCTGCAGCACCAAGCAGACTTCCGCAAATAACCACAACAGAGGTTGTACCGTCACCAGCTTCCACGTCCTGGGCGCCAGAGAGGTTGACAAGCATCTTTGCTGTGGGGTGCATAACCGACATGCTCTTGAGCATGGTGTTTCCATCGTTTGTGATAATGGTCTCGCCCTTTCCACTTCGAATCATCTTGTCCATTCCTCGAGGGCCGAGAGAGGTTCTGATGGCATCGGCGACGGCTATTCGATCGTTAGTTCAAGTGAAGCTTGTTCGCGAACTGAAGGCGCCATACCTCGAGCGGCGACGATGTTGGAGGAGCGCACCGCCATGGGCTTCTCCTTGTCCTATCAACATGGTCAGCGGGGGGGAGGGTAGCTCAAAAGCTTGAAGGAAGCTATTCATACCCGAAAAGTAGCATTGCTAGAGCCACCCGCTGCAGGGGCTGCGGCTGCGACCGGGGCAGACATTTTTTTTTAAAGAAAAAAAAAAAAAGATTTGGCGGTCCCGGGGAATCTTCAAAGCAAAGAAGTGATGTTGATGGCGGGGCTTTGAAGGAACACTTCTCTGAGATAGATGTCCCACCTCTCCTAGGCTGCCCTACTCCGCTATAGAAGAGACTCCTAGAAATTTTGGATCGGGGGTACAGATCATCCAGCTCCGAGGGGTTCCCTGAGCTAGTCGTTTAGGGTCTAGTGTCTGCTGGATTGCCGTGCAAAGCAGCAGCCTCCATTGCGTGGGTCCGTGCTCCAAGCTCGCTCAAGGCAACTCACAGATTACGGAAGGCCTTCGGTGACACCTCCAACCCCAAACAACCACGACGCCAACGACAACTCCATCTCCCTCTCTTCCGCACATATATCACGTCAACGCCTGCCCTTTCGCTCAATACATACTCTGGTACTGCATAATATTGCTAGACGGGTTAGAGACTCGCGGATTCCACCATGGTCAGCCAGCATTCGCCTAGGGAAGCTTAATTGTGCACCGTACTGACAACCTACACCAGCCTTCCGCAACCGGTTCAAACTGGGAGAAGTACCAAAAGAACTTCGCCGACGATGAGATAGAAGAGAAGAAGATTACACCTTTAACAGACGAGTACGAGCTGTGCCTCCACAACAACAAAGATGCGACTACTTGACTAATCCGCCAACAGGGATATCCAGGTCCTCAAGACCTACGGTGCCGCGCCTTATGGAACATCTATCAAGAAGCTTGAGAAGCAGATCAAGGAGAAGCAACAAAGTGTTGATGAGAAGATTGGTGTCAAGGTTGGACGAATTGCCTATCTATCGAATTATACAACTCTAACCCTTCAAAGGAATCCGACACAGGACTCGCGCCACCCCATCTATGGGATGTCGCCGCCGACCGTCAACGGATGTCCGAAGAACAGCCCTTCCAGGTAGCGCGCTGTACGAAAATCATTGCTGATGAGAAGGGTGACGAGTCTAAGAGCAAATATGTCATCAACGTCAAACAAATCGCCAAATTCGTCGTTCAGCTCGGAGAACGAGTCAGCCCTACGGATATCGAAGAGGGCATGCGAGTTGGTGTCGACCGCAACAAGTACCAGATTATGCTTCCTTTACCACCCAAGATCGATGCGAGTGTTACGATGATGACCGTGGAGGAGAAGCCTGATGTCACCTATGGTGATGTTGGTGGTTGCAAGGAGCAGGTTGAGAAGCTGCGAGAAGTCGTTGAGATGCCTTTACTATCCCCCGAGCGTTTCGTGAACCTCGGCATCGATCCCCCCAAGGGCGCGCTGCTCTACGGCCCTCCCGGAACCGGAAAGACCCTCTGTGCACGAGCAGTCGCCAACCGAACTGACGCGACCTTTATCCGAGTCATTGGTAGCGAGCTGGTCCAGAAGTACGTTGGTGAGGGCGCAAGAATGGTTCGAGAGCTGTTCGAGATGGCGCGGACAAAGAAGGCCTGTATCATCTTCTTTGATGAGATTGATGCTATCGGAGGTGCTCGATTCGACGACGGTGCTGGTGGAGACAACGAGGTCCAGCGAACTATGCTGGAGCTTATCACTCAGCTTGACGGTTTCGACGCTCGAGGAAACATCAAGGTCATGTTCGCCACCAACAGGCCCTCAACATTGGATCCTGCCCTGATGCGACCTGGACGTATTGATCGAAAGATCGAGTTCTCGCTGCCTGATCTCGAGGGCCGTGCCAACATTCTCCGTATCCATGCCAAGTCCATGTCTGTTGAGCGAGACATCCGCTGGGAGCTCATCTCTCGTCTCTGCCCCAACGCAACGGGTGCTGAGCTGCGCAGTGTGTGTACTGAGGCCGGTATGTATGCCATTCGCGCGAGGAGAAAGGTTGCTTCGGAGAAGGACTTCCTTGATGCCGTGGACAAGGTCATCAAGGGCAACCTCAAGTTCAACTCTACGGCGACGTACATGCAGTACAACTAGACATACATACCTTGGCGAGGGTCGTAACTTAATGCGGTGTATGAGTAGAGGGCAATTGGATGGCGAGATTCTAGACGTCACAATGAACAAATTGCTTCCACATGTTTGGTACTGTCTATTAACTAAGCGTAAAGTTTTTCGTAATATCGTAAAAAGCCGTCATGTTTCCAATGCTACGTTAATATCTACATGCTATATATGGTCTACCTAAGTATAATAATTATTCCCAGTGTCCCTTCACAATCCAATTCGAATGCGTCAATATAGGCCTATCAAGATCATGAAAACAAAACCACCGATTCCCGCCATGTTTACCCGCACAGGACAAAGTAATTACCTTTCCATCCCGTCCAAAACAAAAACCGAAACCCATTGGCTCAAAGGTATCTTCTATGGTAAAGCAGACATATACGCCCAGCGCAGGCCTGAGAAAACCATCATTATTCGTCAAACTCCATTGAATGCCATCAGTTCCTTGATCATGAGCCTTCCATTCTTGAGAAGCAACCCAAGCATGCCACATCTCCTTCTGAGCCTCGCTCGATACAGCAGCGACTGCACACCACGTTCCTGTGTCCAACAGCGTCCCATCCTTTGTCTTTTTGCTTTTCGGTGCTCCTCGTAGCATCGTTGTGTTGTTCTGGCCGAGTGCCGTCGACATCGTCCATATGAAAAGACCTTGATAGCACCTCTTGCTCTGACAGCACAGAGCTCCCGTCCAAGTTCCAGCCGTGACATTCTCGAATACATACAAAGCACGTGTGCTCACCGCAGCCCTGGCAGTCGGCAAAAGAGTCGAGGTCGGATTTTTTGGTTGGTCTTCGGTGGCATATGTGGCAGGGAGCTAGCACGGCGCTCGTCACACGAGGTTTGGCAAAGACAGGCTGAACATGTAGCGTCTTGAGCTGTGATGAGCGCCGTCGCCGGTGAGAGTTGTTAAGGGGGTAGCTAGGGGCGTTGAAGTCGTCGGCAACGTGTATGTCTTCATCGGTGATGCGGGCTCGTTTTGTTAGGGGAAGGACCTTGCGCGGGGCGGGTTCCGGTCGTTGGTTAAGGATGTAGAAGTCCTTGGGATCTTCCGAGGGGTATATGGGATATGCAGATCGGTCATCGTCGTCGTCATTCCATCTTCGCTTGCTTCCTGTATGTACGTCCTCTCCGACGAAAGGCATTGTGGTATGTTTTTGCCAGTGATGTTTATCTCTGGCACGCACGGCGAAGCAAAGTCGGCTATAGAGGAAGAGAAAGTTGCCTAGCAACGGTCGGAGACGATATAACTTGTTGTGCTGGCCCTATAAAGTAACAGGGCGGCGTATATGGCCGGATATGAGAGCGTGGAGGTGAGAGGATTAAGTTCAAGGGTTGGACGGGATTGAAGAGAAGTGGCTGCGACTTGAGAAGAGCGTCGGTGGCCGGTTACCACAGAAGGCAATTGCAAAAAAGTGGCTCCCTTGCTTCTAGAGGTGGAGGGATTGGTGGTGGTTAATGTTGCAGCGCCAGCTGTATATGAGCCAATCGCAAAGACAGAAGCCTACCTACCTATGATAGGTGAGTCTGCTTACCAGGTATACCTAGGTCAGTATCTAACTGAATTCAATAACTGTCCAGGACAAGCATAAATGAGAATGCTACCTGTTATGAGAGTACTTGAATGAATATATATATGTATATATAGCCTAACTGTACACCTAGCTTCAGTAAAGACTACCTACCTAGTCTTTCTCCACGTTGAATATAGAGATCCTTCCTCTACAACCCGTTGGACTTGATTTTCAAAAATTCAATCTTTCGGTCCACTGCTTGCAGTCCGTTATAGTGTGATTGACTTCATGTCCAGTGGCCAAAATATCTAATAGAGGCAGGTACTTGGCCAATAAACAAAGGTACGTAGTTCAAGTAAAGTTCATAAACGGGCAAGATTACTATGTGATACTCAGCCCCCTAACCTTGTATCATACAAAATACCTACATCATTTTTTGCAAGGACCCCAAATGTAGTACTGTCGAATAAGGTATTGAAAACGATTCATCTGATTTACACTCTAACATCCATCTCCAACTTCCTTCCTTCCCTCCGCGACCATATTTCTTTTCTACCCGCCACCGCCGACAAAGGATCTGCTCTAGGGGGCGACTAGTATACAAATGAGAATGAGACCTTGTTTAGCGGCGGACCTTGACCTCCTTGGGAGGATCGTAGGCGATCTTTCGAGACTTGAGCCAAGCCCACTTGTATCGCTTAACCCAGACACTGACAGCCCACAGAGAGGCTGAAACGACAAGCACCTTCATACCCATTCGCTTTCGGTCGTCCATCTCAGGCTCGGCAGCCCAGTTGAGGAACTCAACAACGTCCTTGGCCATCTGAGAGGTGGTGGCGGGGGTCTCGTCCTCATACTCTACGAGGCCGTCGTAGAGAACACGGGCCATAGCAATACCAGTACCGGGGAAGTAAGGGTTGAAGTTCATGCCGGGAGCAACCTGGACGCCAGCAGGGGGCTCCTCGGGGTAACCAGTGAGCAAGCTGAAGATGTAATCACAGCCACCATGGCGGGCCTTGATGATAAGAGACAGATCCGGGGGCAGGGCACCGTTGTTGGCAAATCGGGCAGCCTCCTCGTTCTTGTAGGGAGGAAGCATGTAGTCGGCCAGCTTTCCGGGACGCATCTGAATCTCGCCCTGCTCATCGGGCTCGCCAGGGTACTCGTTCTCCTCGGCAAGGGCCTTGGCCTCGTCGACGGTCAAGATAGAGCCGACAAGAGATCGGTAGGGAATTCGGCTAAGGGAGTGGCAGGACTGGCAAACTTCCTGGTAGACCTGGAAACCACGGCGGAGACTATATGGGGTCAGCGAACCACCCTTGCTTTTCGATAGTATCAATGGCATCTTACGCCTGGTGGTCGAAGGTCTTGAACCACTTGTTGTGAACCCAGGGGTACTTGGTAGCGTGAAGGCTAGGATTATACGGTTAGCAATTGGCGATGCAATAATCGTATTGAATGTCGATGGACAGCATTTATGCCTCATCATCCAAACTGGATCGACGTGGAAACGCGATGATCGACAATTGAGGGAATCACGTACCCCTCCTCAGCAGGAGTCATGGCAAAGGCCACAGGTCCATAGAGATGGTAGTACCAGGCAATGGAACCGAGAGCGAGGGTAGTCGAGGCGGCGGCGGCCACGTTCAGGCGAGTGGCAGTGGCATCTCCAGCGGCGCTGGAGCTCGAGGAGGCGGCACGCTGTAGAGAAAAGACAGTCAGCGATCGTGTGCAGCTAATATGAGGTGATTCCGATTCGATTGGCGTGGTTGCGGTGGGTTGAGGCTCATGGTGATGGTCCCTCGGCAAACGGGAAGCTGGTTCACTGGAGTTGGCCAGTGATGGGGATCGTGCCATACCTTGGAGACAGCAGAAGGACCGTTCCGGAGGCCATTGAAGGTGCGCGTCGAGCGCAAACACGACCTGGCAAGCATTATGGGCGAGCTAGACCGTCGCTGCTGCGATCGAAGGTTGAGACGGCGAGATGGGGTGTCGTTCTCGGAGTCGGAGGACAAAAGGGCTCAGCAGAGATCAATCATTCATCAGACAAAATCCTACCCGGAGTGTTCCAATCAGCGTTGGCTTATTGAATACAGGTCACGTGGTAGCGCCTTGCCATAGTACATAGTACAAGCGCACTGTCGGTTGAATGGGCAGGTCTGCTCTGCCCCACTGTCCTTCTCTTTCTTTTCTCTCTCTACATTCCAAATTTTTCCGATCCCCGGGCTAAAATCGGGTTCGATTACTCGGCTGCCCATGGTAATGGGAAATGAGAAAAAAGTGGCCAGCCCAAGCCTCTTTGGGATAAATATACTGCCTAATTTGCAAAACAACCCCACCCCCACCTTGATCGAATTCACTTCACACCAAACCAAACTTCCACTTCCATTCTCTTTGCCGTTCTTTGCCTTCTACCACTACCTCTTTTTTCCTTCGATATATCTTTGGTCTTTGCACTGTAGCGAGTTGCTCCTTGTCCACTTTCTTATAGAATGGCTTCCTCCGACAAGGTCTTTTCCCTCGAGGGAAAGAGCCTCAAGCTCGATACTGCTGAGGATCTCGAGCCTCATATTGCCCCTCTTCGATCCCAGGATGTTGAAGAAGTTCGCATTTTGGGTAACACTCTCGGTGTTGGTGCATGCAAACTCCTTGGTGAGGTCCTTGCGACCAAGAAGAACCTTCGCGTATGGCATTATTCGTCTCGTGACAAACCTTTCACTAATACGGCCAACACCAGGTCGCAAACCTCGCCGATATCTTCACAGGCCGCCTCCTCAGCGAGATCCCCGACGCTCTCTCCTCTCTCCTTACTTCTATTCTCAACCTTCCCAAGCTCAACACTATCAACCTCAACGACAACGCCTTTGGCCTAAATGTCCAAGCACCCCTCGTGGCCTTCCTTGCCGCTCACGTCCCTCTTCAGCACCTCTACCTCAACAACAACGGTCTGGGTCCTCACGCCGGTATTCTCATCGCCGATGCGCTTTCAGAGCTTCACGCCAAGAAGGAGGCTGCGCGAAAGGAAGGAAAGGATGTTCCCGACCTTGAGACGGTCATTTGTGGCCGAAACCGACTGGAGAATGGAAGTATGGCAGCCTGGGCAAAGGCCTACAGCCTGCACAACAAGATCAAGGTAATCAAGATGGTGCAGAACGGTATTCGGCAAGATGGTATCTCGCACCTCTTGACCGAGGGTCTCAGCCATACCTCCGAACTCAATATCCTCGACTTGCAAGATAACACTTTCACCGTCTCTGGCGCCAGGGCCCTGTCCAAGGTTGTTCCCAACTGGACCTCGCTGCAGGAGCTTGGAGTTGGCGATTCTCTTTTGGGTACCAAGGGCGGTGTCCTCCTGGCCAATGCCCTGGCCAAGGGAAAGAACACCAAGCTTGAGACCCTGCGGCTACAGTTCAACGAGATCGCTGCCAGCGGCATCAAGGGCTTTGCTACTGCTGCCAAGGAGGGTCTTCCTGCCCTGAAGCGAATCGAAATCAACGGCAACATCCTCACCGAGAACGATGAGTCAATCCTCGCACTGCAGGACCTTCTCGAGGAGAGAAAGGAGAAGCTTGCTGGCGACATTATCAACGAAGATGACTGGGGCGTGGACAGCTTGAGTGACCTTGAGGAACCTGACAGCGATGTCGAGGAGGAGGAGGAGGAGGAGGAGGAAGAAGAGGAAGAAATTAAACCCAAGGAGCGCGCCGAGAAGCTAATCAAGGAGGCTGAGGAGGCCCAAGAGGAGCCTGTTATTTCCGTCAAGGACAAGGAGGTGGACGAGTTGGCAAAGAAGCTCGAGAAGACGGCCATATAGACATGGATATAGATAAACTGCACGATAATGACCGTTCACTTCGCAAGACTTGAATGTAAATTTGATACCCCTTTTACAATGACTTGAATGAGCAAGCAGTAAACCAGATACAGAAATAGAGCAAATAAAGAAGTAACCTGTATGAATATGAGAGGTCGATAGACCTGACCACCGCGAGTTTCAGCATTCGAGGCAGGCAGACAACAGTATCTGGCTCTAGCTGCTGTGGTAATAGTCATGCAGATTGACCAGTGCTCTGAAGGGAGTTGCAATAATATAAAGTGAAAGTGTATTGATTTAAATCGTCTCTGGCGGGCAATGCTAAACTAACACAAGTCGAATCTCGCACTCATCAGGAAACATCTCATAAGCAACGTCTCTTCGAGGCTGTTACTGGAGGGGGCAACGTACCTCTGGTGAACCAAATTGCTACCATCGTGCTCTCTAAGTAGAACGCATAGTGTTAGCACACACTATAACAATTAACGAGGGCCAGTAGACAGGAACAAGGGAGAAAAGTCGTTGCAAAATGGAAGATCCTTCAGCGCCCTCCGATCCATTCCTGTAGAGAAAGAAGAAAAAAAGCCAGTGTTTCCTTTATAATCTCGTCCACCCTTGCCATCCAGATGAATAAACAAAAAAACGCTGTACAATAGCCCGTATCCTTTCTTCTAGTAATAATGCCTTTCCTGCACGCCGTTCGTGGATATAACCTATCCGCCATACGAATGATTTAGTCTCCCATCCGAGGTTCTACATAGAGTGGCCATTGACTGTGCGGCCATACTATTATGTTGCTCGGCATGGATGCAATGGTAGTTATTTACATGACATCCATCGTGTCTGCTTCGGGCGCCCAGAATCCCTGGTATGCGCCGTATTGAGTGGCCATTTCCATTATCTGCTGCTCGCGGGCATAGTCTGGACCCATATAGACAGGATCTGTGGCTTGAGAGGACAGGCCGTAGGTGCTCCTCGGCTGGCTGTCCAAGGCCTGTCGCTCACGCTCTCGTCGCATAAGTTCCTCGTACCCGGAAGCCATGTAGGGCTCCATCTCAGGCTCTGCGTTGCGAACCCACCTACCATCGTTCGCTTGAACTTGGGTACCATCCAGACTCATGACTTGCTGCTGTTGGTTCAATCGTTCGTAACGGATGCGAGCCAGCTGCTCCTCGTGTTCCACGGTGGTGCTACTCCATGCGAGAGCGGGGATATCGCCACCGTTTCCAGGAGGGCAGATGTTCCAGAGCTCAACAAGTCTCTCTTGCTGTGAAGGCTCTGCAACCTTGAAGAGCTGCAGTTGAGAAGGTGTAAGTGTAGCTAGGTTGATGCCATGGTATTGTAGAATGGTTTCGACGCTAGGGCCTTGGGTCTGGGGGGGCTCCGAAGAGCGACGAGGAATATCCTGTTGCTGAGCTGCCTGTGGCCTCGCAACATGGGCAGAGTGAGTGTAGTGGACGGAGGTATAAACGATGGGTTCAGCGAGGTCTGACACAGGTTGTTGAGAGACAGGGGCAGGCTCAGGGATTGGGTTGAAGGTGAGGTTGCGAGCCAACAGAGCAGCAAGCTCGTCCTGAGGCTGCATGTTGGACTTGACGAAAGCCATGGTGTTTGATTTGCTATTCAGAAACTTGTTAGCAAGTGGTGCTTAGATCTAACTTGAGAGTAGATTTAAATAGGTACCAAAGGTCGCTGGGTTTGCGAGGCTATCTGAGGTGGTGTTTAGTGAGATATATGAGATATATGGATGTGGTTCGGGCTTGTGCGCAGATGAAGTAACAAACGGGAGGTTTTTTTTTCCTCTCTTTTTTATTTGGGAGCTAATCTAAGCCTCTGACAAGTGAGAAAAATAGTAAAGAAGTCAGAGGATGAAGATATAAAAGGGAAAAAGGGGAGTCAAGAGGTTGTCTCTTGGCTCAAAAGACCCCTTGATTAGGCGTAGACTTTGGAGGGGCTTGTCTAAGAGCGGTGGATCGTTGGGTTGAGTTGCAGGGAGCGCACGCGCACGGGGAGGAGTGGGGAGGGGAAGAGAGCCTAAGACTTTTAGAATGCGGTTTATGCTGATGGATGAATGAGTACCTGATACGAGAGACAGGATATTCCAAAATGTGCGTGGAAGCGGGAGGGGTTTTTTTTTTATTAAAAAAAATAATAAATCGTTATTTATTGATGTTGTTGAAAGAATCAAAAAGTGAAGTGAATGGATGTGAATTGAATCGCGGGGGAGGGGTAACCTACATACCTCATGAGACGTGGGACCTACCTACCAGGTAAGTACACACGCTTCAGGTCATGACGCAGTAAAAGAGCAACTGACATAGGGCACATGATATAATATGTACCAGAGATGGCCACTATAGACCACAGCGTCCATGGAACTCAAAGACTCCCTGGAACATGACTAATATTATTATGTAGCATCCGTATTCATCTTTTCTGTTCATCTCTACCTAAACAAGAAAGCACACAACTAACTCACTCGCCTCATTCACTTGCTCACGCATGGATTCACAACTCCAACCCTGCTGTTCCCTGGCCTCTTTGACCTTGCGCGACCCAATAAGCCTGTGCCACACGGCGACGACCAACACACTACGTGCTCTGTTACACCCTAGTCCAACGCCAACATGAGCTGTCTCATGCATTTACGTTCCATCTCCGAATCATCTAATTTGGCGTGGTTTAACTCAGTTTGACCACGTTCTGTTTCGAGGCAATGTCAAGACTCTTAGATACATTGCATGTAGCTATAGCCCGCGTCAGGCCTTAACAAGCCATTCGAACCAACCAAGACTGACTCACCGCGAGCCAGCAAAACTGCCTACCTATCTACCTAGGTAATCTTATATGGTACCAGGGGGCTCGGCGCTAGAAACAAAGGTTTGTCAGTCTGATTGATAGGTGAACGCATGCAGCCACTTTGACGGCGTGCTCTAGAAATGGGCCTTGATATTGGTCCGCCTTTCTTTTAAGCTATTCAACTAGGTGCCTAGGAAGGTATTCAGCAGGATAATTACTCAAAGCTCTCCATTTTGAGTATCCTAAGCAATATCCAACCAAAAATCCAATGGAAAGGAAATGAAAAGCATAGTCAATCTCTATTGAGTCGCCCATGATATTATATAGGTTTCTATAGCGAGGCCTAGACTCTGGGATGTGCAGATCTAGAACTTCCACCGCAAAAGTTTTGCTGCAGGGGAAATCAACGTCGTCGTCCCACTACGTAGAAGAATGATCTCACAAGCCACTATCCCTCAAGCCACTCCCGCCCTCGCAGCCACAGATCCAGCCCCAGCACCCTCAAGGCTGTATGTGTGTGGCCCGCACCCTGTGGCTCAGACTTTCACACCTCAGGCACCTATATCCCAGCCTTGCGGGTCTATAGAGTGTACTGCCCGTAACTGCAACACGCAGCTCCAGGCTGCCTAGGTGAAGGAAGCTCCAAGCCAACGCCATCACAAACATCTCGATAACACAGCTCTCCTCCACGCTCAATTCCAACCGATCTCTTTCTTTTTGCCCAACTACACTTTACCAATATAACGAGAGCATTCAGGCAACATGGTAAGCCAATATTGCCCTTAGTTAAGCATGCCTGTCGTCATCGAGGGATAGCTTCATGTGCTGACCTAGCTCCTCTGTACCTGTAGACATCGATAGGCACGGGTTATGATCTGCTCAACTCCATCTTCTCTCCCGATGGCCGAAACTTTCAGGTCGAATACGCAGTCAAGGCCGTAGAGAGTGGCGGCACTTCGATCGGTATCCGAGCCAAGGATGGTGTCGTGCTAGCTATCGAAAAGGTCGTCGCATCCAAGCTTCTAAAACCGGGTGCCAACAAGCGCATTGCTACTGTTGATGGCCACATTGGTGCTGTATGTCAACTCATCTCTCCAGCTGCTTCACGGGAATCATTTGGCTAACCCCACCAGGTGTCTTCTGGTATGGTTCCTGATGGACGTCACTTCGTTGACCGCGCCCGCGACGAAGCCCAGAGCTGGCGACAGAACTTCAAGACCCCCATTCCCACATCCGATCTGGCCAGCCGCATGGGCGGCTACCTTCAGGCCTACACCATGTACGGCTCCGTTCGACCATTCGGTATTACCGCCATTGTAGGCGGCTTCGACACCCCCGAGGAGACCCCCGTCGATGGTGAGGTCGGTTCAGGACCAAAGGTCGGCGCCGGTGGCAAGGTCAAGGGCAACCACGGCGGCCCTTTTCTCTACATGATCGAGCCCAGCGGTATGTACTGGGGCTACTACGGGGCTGCGACAGGCAAGGGCCGCCAGGCCGCCAAGGCCGAGCTCGAGAAGCTTGACCTGCCCGCCGGCAACATTACCCTCGAGGAGGCTGTGAAGCAGGCAGCGCGTATCATCTACATAGCGCAGAAGGACAACAAGGACAAGGACTTTGAGCTGGAGATGACCTGGATCAGCGGGCCCGACGGTCCCACCAAGGGACGACATGTCGAGGTGCCAAAGGAGCTGCGGGAAGAGGCTGAGCGATTAGCAAAGGCTGAGGATGAGGACGACGACGACGACGACGACGATGAGGATGAGGATGAGGGTGGCAAGGATGACGACAAGATGGAGGATTAGAGCGCGGGCTGTGTCAAGAAGCAAAATTAAGGCACTTGTACTATCACGATGACGAGGTCATAGAATTTAATGGTTCATCTGCAGGCATCCGAATAACTCGCGGGATATCCATCTTTTTGTCTTCGTTCTGTCTATCTATGAGAGGTACATATATCTATTAGGGGTATCAGGCATGAGATTGCGAGGCTAGGTTCTGGCACCAGTTGTTCCAGTCAGCAAAAAAGGACGACTGGAGCTTGGCCTCGCCGAGCACCCAGGCCGACTGCGTCTTGGCATAAACCTCAGCCACGCCCTTGATCTCATTCTTATCCGTAGCGAAGAGAGCCGACGCAACGATGAGGCTCGCAGCGCTGGCCGCCTTTGCGTACGCGTGCGCGTTGTCCTGAACAGCTGTCTCGTGAACCTCGCGCAGCAGGCCCTTCAGGTCGTACGCCTCAGGGATCTGGATCTCTTGGCGGTTGCTGCGGGCTTTTTTCAGGCCCTTTTGGTAGTTGATGATGATCTCACAGGCGCGGGCAGCGAGGGGCTTGGTGCTGGTTGTGCGCATGAGGTTGAGGAGGGGGATGAGGACGGCGAATGATAGGGGGCTGAGCGCTTCGTTACGGATGTAGATGTCGAGGAGGTCGAGCATGCGGTGCTTGAAGTTGACAACGGACTGCTTGGCCTCCTTCTTTTGCTTCTTGGCGTCGTTGCTGCTATCCTTGATGCGTGGCTTGATGGCCGCGGCGAGTTGCTCGTCGATGGCGAACATTTCGGAGTCGGACATGTCGCCTTCAGAATCTGATGATTGGGCGACGGCGTCTTTGTCTAGGCGATGGCTCTTGAGGATCTTCTCGAGAGCATTATCCAGCTCTTCCGGGTTGTCATATTCGCCCTCCTTCTCTTTCTCTTCCTCTTCCTCGTCATCTTCGTCCTCTTCGTCCTCGTCCCCGCTTTCGTCATCGTCGTTTGCATCCTTGAGATCAACAAACTCAACATCAGAGTCTATCTCGATATCAGAATTGTCCTCCTCGTCAGCATCAGTTCCTTCTTCATCTTCGTTCTCATCAATCACCATCTCATCTTCATCCATGTTGAACAGCTCCTTTTGGCCCTTGGTGCTCTCACCGTAAGAGAGAGGGTCAAGCAAAAGTCCCAGACCTTTGTTCGAGATCTGGGATGTGAAGGCGTCAAATACCTGCTGAGAGACCTGACGCATGAGAGATGAGGGTCGTGCAACCATGGATAAAAGGATTTCAACGAGAAGCTCTGACGTTCCAGCTTCGCTCTCGGCAGGCTTGCCCTTCTTGAGGCGGTCAGAGTATTGCGCGAGATCTTGAAGATTGTCCATGGCATCTGCATCTCCATTGTAAAGCTGAAAGATAGACACGGCATGTAGCAGTGCGAGACTTTGGAAAAGTCTCTTCTCGTTGTCGTCGGTCGCCTTGCGCTTTAGCAGCTTCTTCATTCTGAGCAGGGCCTCGTCAACAGTGGTATTGATCTCCTCCGCCATTGCTACCGAGTCCGAATCGATGGAGGACACAGCAATACATAGTGTAGCGTAGTCTTCAGTTTTTCGGCTGACCTTGGCAAAGGAGGACTCGAGGCGGGTTCGACAAAGCTCTCGTATGCCTTCTGTCAGGACATCCGTAGGGATATGCTTGGGTTGAGAATACGCTAGCTGGGAAAGTTCTTGCAGGGCAGCAGAAAAAAGGTTTTGTTGAATAGCTCCAGGTGAAACGGAGGCTGAAGCGTTGAGGATCTTGGAAAGATAGTCGATGTAGACTCGGAGTGTAGATGTAGCCTGTGCCGTGTCTTCCTGGTCAAGCTTACTGATAGGTTTTCGGATAATCTTGAGCGTTTCTTCACCAGTCTCTCCAGATACGTTCTGCATAATTCTATCTATGGTCTTGGTGTTTGTTCGCTGGTCGAAGTTGTAGGCGCCATTGTCGCCCAGGAGGCTCTTCAAAATGGGTATAAGTGTCGGGGGGTGGGCCGAAGTGATTGATTCGATTGCCTTGAGGGCCTTGGTTGCTGCTCGGTGCAGGTATCGGTCCTCTTTGGCAGCTTGATTCATGATGCAAAGAGTGATGTTCTTGCTAAACAGAGCTTCAATATGGGCAGGGAGATCGACGAGTCCCTCTAGCATCTTTTGAAAAACCATGAAACCTTTGAATTTCTGGCCATCGGTGGCACTTTTGGCGAAGAGCGAGTCTAGTTATGTTAGATATTGTTTTTGGGGCGAAAATCGCAATCAACCAACTCACCATCAACTACGCGAGCCCAGAATTGCTCAAAGTCGCTAGCCCCAGCCTCTCCCTCCTTTACATAATGTGCCAGGATGATATCCCACACGAAATGCAACTGGGCAGTCCAGCTAGCCTGTTTGTTCTTCTGCCCACGCTCAGACTGGTCCTTGGAGGAGTCTTGAAAACTTTCTCGCAGAACTGCAGCAAGGTCGCCAAAAGACTTCTTGGAGAGGGGATCACGCCAAGGCTTGACCTCGAGGCCAGGGAACCGGCTGCGCGCAACGAGCCAGATGGCCACGCCCTCGGGGGTCTTGGCCAAGTTGGCTTCAGCAACCTTCTCAAGGGTCGCTTGGGCTTGCTTTTGATTCATCTGCTCAATGGACTGGACAATAACCCATCCGCACTGAGAGCGAAGCCACACCTTCTTGCTGCCGAGCTTCAGGAGGAGATCAAGAACGGTGTTCCACCTCGAGATATCTTGGAAGAGAATGCCAGCACGGACAAATGACTCGATTCCGAAAAGCTGCCCAAAGAAGTGATCCCTCTCCTCCTGCCCAGGTATGTTCCCAACAGCCTGGGTCTTGTCGGTCAAAATCTGGAGAACCTTATCAAATGCAAGCCCCTGGTATTTCGATTCGGCGAGGGCCTTTTCCCCGAACAGCTGTCCTAGTAGCTCTGTGAGTACCAGGCTAAAGCCGAGGCGCGAAGCATTGCGACCACTTGCGAGTCCACGGAAAAGGCGACGATCCAAGTGTCGTTGCAGGACTGTCTCGGAGACACCCTCTCCGCCTAGCAGGCTGGAAACAATGCAGTCGGCGGCCTCAATTCGTTCGTTGGCATCTTCACTTCCTAGGAGCTCATAGATTCCAGCTTCTCGCTTGCGCTCGTCGCCAACTGGCGTCTCAACAAAGGGCGTTTTCTCAAAGGTCGGTTTCGACTTGGACTTCTGGTCGGCTTTTGCAGAAGAGTTGGTGTCGTTTTTTGAGCGCTTTTGGGGATTCTGTGCGCCGTTTGAGCTCTCCTTGGCCCCGCGCTTTCTTTTGCTGCCCATTTTCAGTCGTGGATGGGATGGAATGTTGAGGCGCAGATTTGCCTGACGTCGTCTGTTGATCTGATCGCGACAGCGGTTGGCGATGCTTTTTTTCAAAGCTGACAGGGATTAGAAGTTCTGCCGGCCTCTACCGCCAAAAAGTCACCCCGCGACCCCACTAACTGACGTAGGGATCTTTTACCGCGGACTTCATGTCATTCAAAAGGGGTTCGATCATTTATATGCTTCAGTCTTGGATTTTGGTGGGAATTTGTTTGTCGTTATTCATGAGTATGAGCCTGGTTGCGTTTGGTTTTCATTGAGTAGTTAAGAGATCAGTGGGTTACTCTGGCGTAACTCCTAACGTAGGTACCTAGTTACCCTAAGCTTCAGATCCAGCCAACTCATTGAAAGGTCCATGGTGAGGCCGCATTTCACTTACTTTTCCCCCCGTCTTGATTGTGTTGCTGTGGAATTGAATTACTGGATGCTATTCTAGTACGAAAGTCTTCAAAGTTTGTTCTCGCAGATGCTACGAGCTATCTAGCTACTACGGTGAAGTCGTAGACCAGACTGACTAAGGCAACTTGATGCTATCCGTGACATATAAGTAAAGTGAAGATTGGACCTAACTCTTACTCCAATTGCTTATATTATCCCATTTAACGACTGAATCCCTCGAACTGTGTGTGCAAACGCTCTCTCATGCCCCAGACGCCATGCAAGCAAGTTATTGTTCTTAGTCGAGTTGAGTACTAATTAGCACGAACGACGTCAATTGTTAATCAAAAACGTGTCTATAGCAGTTCCTGTTTTCAAGGGTCCCAATGTGACTCAAGACACTATCCGTAGGCTGGATATATGTTTCCCATTGTATCATGTTATATAATACGCAATTATACTATACATGTGGGCTGTTATGATCGAGTTACGCAGGCGTATCTTGTAGCTAGCAGACGTTCAAACATGGAGATGCCAAACTGGCGACTTTTGCGAAAGCCTATGATATAGCATGAAAACATACTGTTTTTATGTCATGATCTTTCACAATACCCGTCCATCATTCATGCGTGGCTCCTGATCAAGAACGTGTCAGATATCTTTCCTCAGTACGTAGGGAGCAAGCTTCATGTTCCTAAGCATCCGGACTTGATTACGGGGTTGATGCATAAATGTTGAGATAGGAGTTGACATGGTGCTATATCGGCGGTTGTGGAAACCTGACCCATGTTCCACGGATACCTTAGTACTTACCTAGGTACCTTGGGTTGGTTGCTGAGGTTGCTGAGTTACTACAGTGACAGACGGGCAGGGTCCTGTCGTGAGTTGAGTTGTGATACGCACTTTCATAAAGGTCAAGATCTTTCACCTGATCCCGTTATTAACCCTGTTCAACTGGAGACCATATTTTAACCAGAAATTATTTGGCTAGGTTAAGTTTCCCAACTTCAAAGTCGGCTCTATAGGTATCCATTGGTCGTGTAGCTATTAACGATCAATCCGGGATTGTTTCCCCAGGAACAAGTAACCTAAGCAGGCTGGATTCAGTAGCTACGTTATGCCCCAGGTGGACAATATTTGCTAATATATTGCCTATAAAGATTAAATGCTTCCCCTAACTCCTGATTGTAAGTAGTATCAAGCTCCAGGGGTTGTGGAGGCGTCAGTAAGAATATTAACGTCTATGTAGGTTTTGGTTGGCTTGTAATACACCAACTAAGTTTCACAGGTGCCCGTACCGTACAACGCTCAAGCATCACAAGCCATATTGCGGATAGTTCATGATTCAAACGAATTGCAAAGTCCACATCGTCTGGAAAATTCTTTGCGCTGATGGATACCCATGAAGAAGCTAGCAGCTGGACCCTGAATATTTAACGGGTTGACCCTGAGCTACCCTGGATTTGGAAATCCGCCCACGACGCCCTCATCTAAGCTTGGATCTCTTGAGTGAAAGAACATGCAAGCCCCTGATAGATACCGGGCCAACAGCCACAGGGCGGGAGGGTTGCGAATGACTTCAAATTCAAATTCGCAGGTTTGCCTACTATACCTGCTATACCTAGTATTCATACCTTGTCCGCGTACCTCACCCGAGGTTCGGGGTCTCAGCCTAGGTTGGGAGCTTGGACTTGCTTTCTCATTTCCGCAGCCCTTCCATTGCCCGTGCCTGTCAAGAGGCGAGCTGCTGCAGGCCCATTGCATTGGTAGGACTGGACTACGTGTTCGTCCACCGTACCCAGGGGCCATGGATGGATGTTGGTGCTTGTGATAGAGCAACCCAGCCAGACCCTAGAATGCAGCTGTTAGTGGCCGACAATACGACACGGCAACGATAATCACAAAATTGCACAATGGTACATCTATGCTCAATCAGCACAACTTTATCGAGTATAACTCCAGATTTGGTTCGAGAAAGACATGCGAGGTGAGAGAGAGCTCTGAATATCGCACGAGATTGAGGCTTGTTACCGTTATGGCATTGCAGTGTGCTCGGTATATGCTTAATTGCAATATACACGCGGGTTCAATCGTAGCCATGCAAACAACTCAGCATCATGCCAATGACGTAGAAAATCACTTGTGCAAGCCAGGTACTTGGAAGCCTTGGTATGCGGGAGCATTGTCATTAGAAGACATGTAATAGTTCAATGCATTTGAGCGTGCAGCCTCACTCCTAGAGACAGGAGACAGCGTGGTCAGCTGGGGGAAATGAGCCGTGACTCGCAAACGGAAGAGAAGCCGCCGCCAGATTTAACTCAATATAAGCCGATGGGACGTGCTAGCAACTCAAGTGTAGATCGCCCGAGCAACAATCCTAGGATCAAACTGGGGAGAGCCAAGAGACTGACAAGGACAGCCTGGAGACGGATGGAGACGGAAAGGAAAGGAGAGAGAAGTGAATGATTTGATGGAGTCGGTGGAAAGGAGAAAAAGAAAGCATTGACGGTGGGAGTGACCACAAGGGAGAAAAGGCGTCTAAAATCTGAGTCAGTGCCATATATTTGATACTTATTTAGTCGTTGACAAAGTAAAACCAACAAGAGTCGGATCGTAGATTTCATGTTTGCTCATTAGAGCCTCTTTTGGCTTCAAGACCCCGGGAGAGTGGGACGCTAGAAGATGGAAGGGTGACAACAAACACGTGATCTCGCGACAGACCCATGATAAAACAGAAAACGCGACACGTCGCCTTCTCCCGATTTGTTTACTTTGAAATTTGGCGGGTGCCAATGTTAACCCCACGACATAGACCAAGCCCGGACCAAACGAACATATGGATCCGTCCATTTGAACCGACGGGACAGGGCTGCACCATAAAAAGCATTCGGTGAAACTTGGAGCTTCTGCCCTTGCGCGTTCTCTAACAAAAATGTTGCACATGGCATCACACCATCGCATTAGGCTGAGTACAGTATATAGTTAATCGTCGAGTTTTACCCCTCATTCGACAGTCAGCGTCAGCAGACACTTCGCGCTGAGCTTGGGCTGGGATGGCGAGCTTTGGGAGGGGTGACGTGGTGGAGCTGAAGCTGTGGTCCATCCCGCATTAGGACTTGGTGAACAATCTGACGAGCTGGAAACTAACCGACGATGGACTGAGACTAGGCGATTGGGTCGTTGAATAATTATGGCTGCAGTTTAATACCACGCCGCGGGACCGGGGGCCTAATGCAGATGCAGTGTCATTCGTCTCTGGGGGGATCTGGATGCATGTATGTGTAGTAAACAACAAAGACAGAAAGGATAAAGACTCGCGTCTCGGTCTGGTATGACTGGCAAGTGGCAGGCGAACTATCGAGAGAGAGGCTTGAAAGCTGCTTTACTTGGACATGGACAAGCACAAATCACTGCTCGAAGAATGCAATTCTTATACTGTCGCAGCCTCAATCAATGAGGCTCGGCCCTGCTCAGACCATCAACAGTGACACCGTAAATATCGGATCTAACGGAACCCGTTCAGGGACATGGCCGTTTGCGCACGCGTTGCCCTACTATGACGGATGGTTTAATAAGGAGAAGACGGTCGCGCGGCCAAGAATGACGTCGAATCTTGAGACGGTGCCAAAGGGGAGATCGGGATTTAATGTCATCGATCGATGATACAGAGCAATTGGGCCGTGTCCTCTTTGGCCGCGGCCAAACGGCCCAAGTCGCAGAAAACCTGGACGTAAATTCGACGTCTTTAATACTGTAGCTTACAGGGCCGAGAAGACAGCCCGTCAAACTGCTAGCTCAAGATATAGGTTTACTTATATGGACACCATAACCTTGCTTTGAGCTGTGTTGCTGTTTGCCTGGTCCATGGATAATCCCAAAGAGGGTTTGAGACGCCACTGGATAGGAAAATCTCCGACCGTGTATTCAAACCAAAATAACTTGATTGAGACAGTTCTGCTGGGACTGAAATCGAGATTGGCGATCTCTGAATTGATTTAGAAAACCTGCGAGAGCTCGTTCTTGGTACCACCAAGGCCGATCGAGGTGGACGATAGTTGGGGATCTCGTCATCGAATGTCGCTAACAACACCCCGTTTATAAACACCAAGGACCTAGCTGTCTAGGAAAGTGCGGGACTCTAGAAAAGAACTCCGGGCGAGTCTCCGCTCTTTTTGCCAAAGTTTCAGTGTACAATGGCCAAAGCCGAGATCTAGCCTCCGAGTGCGGACGGACGAGGGGAAATATTGAAAGAGTCACTCACGGTTGATGTCTACACGACCAAGTTGATGGAACTGGAATAGAGCATACCACGAGACGATTGCAAGACAAATAAACTTGTATTATACCTGAATTTGTAAATATCTCAGCCCAGCTCGGTCGTGCGTCTCAGGGAGCAGAGAGAGAGAGAGAGCTTATAGCGATTTACATGCTCCACCGACATGATGGAGACGGGTAACGGCTGACGAGAGAGGCGGTCCAGGCTAGAATAACGGCCAATATGGAGTCATTTTTTTTATTAATAAATCTTGTAACGATATCTGCACCGAGTAAAAGGTTGGGGTTGGTCAAGGGACAGGCGCATCCGCTCTGTTGTACATACAAAGAAGAATGGACCGAGCTTTTTCTTTGAAACTTGGGGATTCGTATACAAAGCAGGGCTACGGCGTTTCTGAAGGCTGATGGACGATGATGATGCTGTGTCGATGCTACCGCGAGCAGGGGTAGAAAGAAATCCTAAACGCTGAGTCGTCGGGTATCGCAGTCACAGGGTCGGAACCGCGCCACCAATGCTGCAGTTCCCAGGCACAAATAATGCAATGCGATGCAGCTAAAACTGGGTTGCGTTGGAGTAGAGTAGAGCTTGTTGCCAAAAATGGTTGAAAGTAAACACCAGATTCTCTTCAGTCGCGTCAAAGTCGCGGTTGAGAGCTGCTATGCTAGTGAGTTAGTTCCAGTCTTAGTTTTGCCCGCGACACGCTGGGGGAGAGGAGACCCGGAGGAACAAAGAGTTGCCAATAGAACTTGTACTGTGGTCAGATTCAATGCTGTGAAACTGAAGTCTACATACCTGCCTGCATTGACGTCTTTGCGCTCCTCACAACGAGTTCACAACTCCAGTCTCCCTCTCATACCCTTGCAGACCCCAAGTATCACTCAATCGTCTAGGGCTAGATGCACCTCGGACCCAGAGGCAGGGATAGACCCTGGTAAACCTTGAAAGGTTGCTGCAGTATCAGCGATAGCATCAGCTTGGCAGCGGAGGCTGTGCTTAAGAAAGAAGTGAGCGACGTCTGCGTGAGCTAACGACGATGGGATAGCTCAACTGAGAGCTTTGTTTCGAGAGGAGGGGGTTCCATCAAACAAGTTCCAGCGATAACCGGCAATTGGTGGCCAGAGACAAAACTTTGTGGCCCCGTTTCTTTCTTTGCGAGTCAATCGATCAATCACAGCTAATAAGACTGATATCCGCAAAAGTCAAATTCTCTCTGTCGGGAGAGGTCAGATGGAAGAGCACAAGACCAAAGACGACAAAGAGACAGCACGAAGAATAGGTCTCAAAGAAACAAGATGTATAATTGTTAATCAAACGCTCCGACCAAGAGAGACAAAGATCACATCGTATCGTTCCACTTCCTACGTACCAACGTAAATGCGCGCAGCATCTCGAACAAGGATGATATGCAAAGTGAAGAAGCCAGCCAGCCACGATCAGCAAACAAGTTCGTTCGTCATCTAGCGCTTCAGCCTTGCCATTGGAGGGCTTTATGATGGATCTGACTTTGGGTGTAAGAGAACTTCTGATTCTGACCTTGGCGTCGGACATCCCGCGTGCGAATGACACCTGCTGGGGAAGCCATCGATGGCGTCGCAATCCTGGGAACGCAACCTCGAGATAGGTTTGTTGTTTGCCGTTTCAAGCTGTCTTATTCCCAAGTTGGTAGGTGGCAGACTTCTGTACGGGGAGATGCTGTCCATCTACGGGCATCCAAAGTGTGCCGGGAACGAAACGCCTCCCGAAGGAATTTGAAGGGTCCTGTCCCTTGACCAGCCATTCGCTTTACCTCTTTTTTTAACAAATGGTTTCACATGATGACCTCGAGGCTACATTCCTTGCAACATTATGCGCACGTGGTCCGGACATTGAACAGAGTCAAATGCCATCCATGGAAAGTCTGGAAGCCGTTTTCGTTCTACAGTAGCTGAGCCACTCTCCAAAGCGTTCGGAGGATCATCACATGTGGTGGTGTCAGTTCGGAGATGGGTAGCCTTCAGCAAGATCAACTCGACTGATAGACCCCGTGCTGATCTGTAATCCATATTCTGCATGACTAATGGCTGTAAATCGGTAGACAGCTACAAGGCATTGCATGTCTGATCAGTGTTGGTTCGGGTACTTGTTTACCTCGCAGGTCGGCGACGCGAATATCTGCAATGGCAAGCATGAACTATTCGGCTCGCACACCCCCTCTACTCGGTTGCTATCCATTCGACTCTGCTGTCTCCAACTGCTCTATCTGGACACTAGCATCTCGCTAGACAGGGGTTGGATCTTGCTTCTGACCCAACAACGCTGCGTATGTAAATTGATCGTAACCTTGCACGAACCGACGAACTGCCTAGCAGTCAGTTTCGGATCATGACAAGTTCAGTCGTCGAGTCAATCAATTCACGATTCACTCATCTAATCACCAAGCCGCTCACAGGGCGGGTTTGTCTCTCGGTGAGTCCCAGGGGCTCTCTGGATTTGGGTCTCGATGCTCTTAACTGTCGGACTTGACCGGATTGAGAATCACCACGGGCGCCTATTCGGCATCATCGCTTTGAGTCTTTTGAATCGCTAATCCACCACGGCCATTCGTTGTCGTGGCTGTGGAGCCGCTCTGTCTCTGAGCCAAGGTCCCAGCATCAGTGCGACTGTCTCACAGGAAGAACAAGGACCCTGATTTTTATTTATTTTGCTGAGACGACTCCATCTTTGCCCGGTCGGCTTTGAGCGTGCACGCACGCCCGGCGCCGTTTCGACAGGCGTTAGCTCTATAGCCCTAGTGACTGTTGCTGCCGGGTTGAAGCTGAGAGTGTCAGTAGTTTCCCGACAAGGACATGCTCTTCAGCACCAAGGTCGAGGCCCTCACGAGGCGTTATTCTCGCGAGCTGTTAACCGACGCCGGCGGCTTCAGAATTGATAATCCTAGAGAACAGGGCCCAGCTGGGGACTGGGGCATAGCCGAGAGACGCCGAGGCGGCTTGGCCCTGTCCTGTTCCTGTATGAAATGTTCCTAGGGGACTGACGATGGTGGACAAGAAAGAGATGGATAAGCATAGGCCACGCATTGAAACAATGGCACACATGGTGGTGGGTAGACAGGGCTGTTCAGGGATGAAATGTTATAGCCAAGGCAGTGTTTCCAACTACAAGAACCGGTTTTCGGTTGGCCAGCGGTTGAAGACCCAGATCCTGGTGGTGGTTAACGTCATTCCTCAGCACAAAAGTTGGATCCCCCGGAATAACTTAACACACAGGCCTGTACACTACAGTCCAGCAGCACGGTTGACATTTGCTGGGTGGGTGTGGGCATCTATGGGAAATGCCTGTTCCGAGCACCGACGTTGTAGTCTATGCTATTCCTAGCGTAGAACAAAGGGCCGGCACCAAAGAAAGGGAGGACGAGTTTGACATTTGAACTGGAGTAACAACTGGGGACGCTGGAGCTTTCATTATTTCACTTTGGGGAGCCGAGACAAAGGAGAAGGTTTAGCTAGGACAGGAGAAAAATTGTTGTTGATAGACCGCAAGTCTCACCAAAGGGAGGGAGATTTGGGACGCAGAGCGAGCGAGGTAAAGCAACTCACACTCACTCACTCGCTCTATTGATCTCGTTCTGGTTCTCTTTGTTCCGACATCTTACACGTCTATCTGCAAGTCTCTAGACTACCGTCGCTGTCTCAACCCAGTCGCGGAGGCACGTCGCCGTTCCGGGCCTCTGGTGGCCTGCGTTGACGAACGAGCATCGAGATTGATAGACAGAGGCGTTCAATAAAGGAGCTGTAACTGGCTCCGACGTGCTGGATACTGACTGGTATCCTCACATACTACACATGGGGAACGCCACTACTGGTTAGGCTGGGCGACCGTCAAACTGACAAAGAGCTGGCTTGACTTGGTTGACGTGACTTGACTGAGAGCGGGACATTGTTTGTTTGAACTTGGGGTTGTTTGTCCAATCCCGGAACGACGGTGAATTGTATGAAACTAGAACACTACGCCACAGCAACAAAGACTCAATAGGAGATGGTCTATTTTTCACTTTCTGATGGGAAGGCTTAAATATGAATAAAGAAGGCATAGGAGATAGCCTCTACGGGGTATGCTATGAAACCTTTTTTTTGTGGCTCGTGTTGTTGATTAGATTCGAGGTTGAATTTCCTTCTTTGAGACTATTGAGACGCAGTTGAGAGTCTCAGCTGCAGCGCGGGTTCCTTTGTTCAACGTTTTTAAAAGTATACCATGGTGTATCCATGCTTTCGCTTGTTTTGACTTGTTTCCATTCGAATACCTAATTGATCTTCTCACGACTAATTCATCTGCCCTGGTCTTGAATCCAGGTTACTGGGTCGACGTCAGATAATGGAGTTGGACGTTGAATTGATTACCTATGTCGTGGGACGGGCGGATGCATCTTGAGGCCTGGTCAGCGTCCATGGGGGTAAGTATACTGTAAGTTAACGCCCTCACCGCTTCTTATCTCAGTGCTATGATGTAACCCGGTTGGTTGGTGCATGGCATACAGAGACGCAATGAGCATTTGTGTAAGATATCCGTGGATATGTTTGAGTGTGTCAGGCTTGACCAGGGGGGGGGGAGATGGGTGCCGAAAATAAACGGTCGATCATTTACGTTGAGAGGACGCCTTTGTTTGTATAAATCTACGGAATCGATGTCGACAAAGAAAATGAGATATTCTGCGAATAGCTAGAGATCGGGTCTAATGGATTATGAGTTTGAGACATGGTCTGAAAGCGACTCGTGGTTGTCGGTGCCATTACATATTGATAAGTTCCATTCAGGATGACGGGATGTTATTTATGGTGATTAAGTCTATGTATGTGTGGTAGTATTCTTTATGCGGACTGGAACTGTTGACGTTTATGTCTGTGCATTCAGCACCTACGTACCTATCCATGATGAGCACCAAGAAGCAGCTGGGAATGAATATGACAGCGTCGAATAATCTGTAGAGACGACCTACCTATGTAGGTAGATAACCATGGAAACTAGGTTACCTTGCCTTACCTTACCTTGGCCAAGGCATGTCATGTGTTTAGTTGATATAAATAATTAAACAAGAAAAAGAGTGCGTAGGAGAGAACCAAGTTTGATAATGCAAAACATCCAAATCCGACTGCATATCATCCAATTCAAGGCACAGCTTCATAACCCAGCCTTGGTCGACTCCATTGTCTGTCTACCTACTAACCCAAGTACCCCTAGTGCCCTGGTCCCGCTAAGCGCCAGAACAGGCCCAGGACAAGGATCCCCCCAAGGCGAGTTCTCCACCTCCGCTGAGCAACCGCGCTGTCCTCCGGGGCGACGTCCATTCAGCAGCGACAAAGGCCTTGCAGGTGGGCATCGGATGGACTGGCGTGGGCTGTGATTTGCTTCAGCGGTACAGGCCTTGCTGCAGCTCTTCTGTGCCTTGTGCCTTGTGCCTTGGGGTCCATCGATGCGTGATGTGAAAGTGAGGTGCCTCAAAACCCACCAAGGCACGGCATCTATGCCAGACTCTATGCAAGACACGCCCCTCCACTCTACCTGTGTACCTAGATTCCCTCAATTGCACACCTCATCTCACTCCACCGCACTCCCGCTGTGGGCGTGCAGTGCCGTCCACTAAACTCCACTGTGAGTCGGTGCTCCCCAGCGACCCCCAGGGCCCCAGCACGCTCCCAAATCACCCCTAACAACACTGGTCGTTCGCCTGGGAAAAAAAAACTCCAACCTGCCGGGCTTTACCAGGACTGGTTGAATCCATTCAAAAGCCTTCTGCTCCCGCATTCGCATCTTCTCTTCCTACTCATCCCGCCCGACATCTCCCTCCCCATTAGTCTATATCCGACTCAGACAACCATTCGTTCCATCAGAATCATCCCTTCCTGGCTAATTGGACCTGAACATCGACCTCGAAACCCGAAACAAGAGTTATCCACTGGTCGGATAAGAAAGGAAGAGCAAAAAGCAGCCTGCAGCTTCAGTAAAAAGATTAAAAAGAGGGGAACGCTCTTTGGAAACATTCATACCTACCTAGAAAAGGTTTCTGTCTCGCTGTACGAGTAGCAGTACTCAAGAGTAACCTTATCCTTCCTTTGGTATCAGCCTGTGCTGTGCGTATTTGGTGGTGTCTCTGCTTGGTATCCGCCCAGCAACGCCTAAACGCCCCCGGTCACTTTGGCACTTGGTCTTGTCTCGTTCAACCATCTCGATCACTCTCGGGATAGACCAAGACGTCGACGTCTGCGACTTAACTCCTGCCTCATAATCGTAACGACTCCTTTCCTCTTCACGATTCCGTCTCTGTCGAGTCTCGTTCGTCCCTCCTTCAAATGTCATTCGAACGATTATAACGACCGACACACGACCCCGCCACGAGCCAATCTCAGCACAATTAGCACTTGGTCCGTCTACGAGTCCATCTTATTCCACACGACACCTACGATATATTGCCTGGACGGTTTTGCTCAGACGCTCGTTCGATAGCATTACAGAGGTGTTGCTGCAGCATTCACTTACTGCAGAACTACCTCTACCATTTGTCCATCGCCCTGTCTTCGATATCGAATAGCTCTTAGTAGCAGACGTGCTGTGGCAGAGCTCGACTCAACTCGAGTTCCCCCCAATCGTCCCGCTGCTTCATCATATCAACCATCATGGAAGCTTCCTCTCCTCTGGCAGCCTTGCACCGCCCTAGCTTTCCTGGCTGGGGTGGTCGAGATATCTTCCATGGCCATCCTCACTACTCGGCCTCGGTCACGACTGCGAGCATGAGCCTGCGAGAACAAATGCACAAGCATTCTAATGGCGACTACTTCAACGTCAAAGACGTGCGAGGCTCTTCGCCTGCTGCGAGCTTGGCTGCTGATCTCTCCCAGAACTTCCGACTTGACAGCGATTCGAGGTTGGTCATGGTGCCTGGTAGCTGGTGCAAGTGTCTTGGTTAACATGCTTTCAGTCCCAAGTTCCCCACCCCGAGAAGGGCCCTCTTCACTGCCGGCATGATGGGTGGCACGGAAGGTCGAGGTAAGAATCCCCAACGATCTAGACCTTGACACCTCGTGGCTAATTGGCATGCTCTGCAGACTCGGTCACGACTCCTCCACTGCCGTCCTCGTCGCCCGCCCCCCTTAGGGAGCTGATGGAAGTATCGCCTCTACCGCACAAGGCACCCTTCTTCACGCAGTTCGAGATAACCTCTCCGACTCCGGGGTCAACTCCAGCCGCCGACGATGAGATGGTCCTTGATTCGCCGGCTCCTATTTCGCGGCAGTCTTCACTGGAACCTCCAAAGTCCATCGTGTCTGAGTCAGTCTCATGTTGGCACATTCCTCGTGGAACCCATGACTGACGTCTATTAGAAACCGCAGGATAGCTGTGCCACGACGACCTTCCCTAACGCGGATGAAGGGCTTCAGTACAACGGCGGTCCCGAACCGACCTCAGCCCGATGCTGATCAGACTCCGTTCCGCTTCGGTGCCGGCAGCTCTCGTCTTAGCCACACCAGCTCGAATCTTTCCCTAAGCGAATGCTTCGAGTCGACATCACCACCCCAGGAGCGTAGGCCTGTGTCGGCCAACAGCCCCTGCCCCGGTATGACTATCGGCCGTGCTAGACCCCAGTTTCTTAATTTCAACGCTTGTTCCCGCAGCAATGGGTCTCCTGCCTCCAATTCTTCCAGTATCCGCCGGCCTGCCAACCCCTTTCTCAGAAATCGAAAGCAGTTCCGTCGCTCACTGAGCATGTTCGAGCATCCTGCTGACGTTATGAAGAGTAATTCAGAGGGAGAGGAGACTACCTCCTCTGCGCTTCAATCAGTCATGGACGTGGAGGAGGCTCAAGAGCCCGTCCTCCCCCATTTCCTCACAGAAGATCCTACCGATACCATTCCCCGTATCACTCGAGAAACTCTCGTCGACGTCCTGGACGGCAAGTACAGCTCTCACTTCGACCAGAAGATTGTGATTGACTGCCGGTTTGAGTACGAGTATGATGGCGGCCACATTGACGGGGCTGTCAACTATAATGACAAGGACCTTCTCACCAACCAGCTCTTCCAGACGCCTATGGATGGACGTACGCTCCTCATCTTTCACTGCGAATACTCGGCCCACCGTGCTCCTCTTATGGCTCGTCATGTCCGATCCGAGGATCGTACTGTGAATGCCGAGTTCTACCCTAAGCTTACATATCCGGAAGTCTACATTCTAGACGGTGGGTATTCTGGCTTCTTCACCGAGCACCGGGGTCGATGCTACCCCCAAGAATACGTTGAGATGTCGGATGAGGCTCACCAGCGCACTTGCGAACGCGAAATGGGTCGATTGAAATCTCGTAAAGGTCTCAGCCGTGCCGCTACTTTTGCTTTTGGTCAACGTGAGCCTTGTGTGGACGAGTCACCTACTGCTCCCAGCCGCCCTCAATCTCGAAATCTAAGTGCACCTATTTCCTTACTTGGTGCCTCCCCTATCATCGGCGAGAGATCACATGCCCGCCGCATGGCCTCTTATTAGACACACTGGTTTGTTGTGCAAGTGGTAGATTCAGACTCGATCGGTGCTGGTCTCACCTCGTCTGCTCTCTCGTCTCAGGTCTATGGCCATCCTTATCTTTATTCTCCTTTAAGCAATGTTGCCAGGGGGATTCTTCATCCAGCCAGCCACCCCCCATTTTGACGAATCCAATGAATGATCACCTCCAACCGTGGCGAGATGATTACCAATAATACATGCCCTGGCCAGATACGACGACATCCGCATTGCAACTACCATAATCCTCACTACGATAATTACTCATGCTCATAGCATCACCACGACCGCAACGACTTTTTCACTTCTAGATCACTCGCGCAAGTTCCCACCCCTCGATTACATTTCCTTTTTCTACGTTTTATGCATGGCCTTCGACTTTACACGCTTACGCACATGGTCCGTTGATGGAACCTCATTCATAAGGGAGCCAACCTCCTCCCTCTGCATTCAAGCGCGCATTTTTTATTTCCTTTGTCACTCAACATGCATCTGCTTTGGCGATTTCGGGACTTGCATTTCTGGCTTCTTCGGCATGTCTCAGGAACAAGACTTCCTCTACGACGATGGTGCTGTTCGCAATAGACATTTCGATACCAGATGTCTCGGCCGCTCAGCGGCTTCACCCCTGGGGATAATACAAGAATCCCACACGGTTACAGAAGCCGAAGGCCAGGCATGCACAGCATGACCTACATCTGTCACTCGGTACTCTCTATTCGACAGTCTTCTGATACCAGTATCCCCAATCTTTACGGATACCCACCTACAACCCGTCTGCGCATATTGTCGCACCTATACCCCCCAACCTGACAGGACGGGAATGATTAACCAACCTTTCCTTTGTTCACAATTACATATTTAAACAACTCTTCCCAGACAGAGAGATCTAGGAAGATGAAAATTACATACCCTCAGGCCTGGAATTGTATTTTATTGTCTGTCCTTCTTAGGCACAAGCCAATTTGGTTTATGCGGTATCATCAGCAAGATTGTTACTGCTGTACTTTTCTGTAGGACTAGCTGACGAAAAAGTGCTTTTTTGCTAGTTGTACACAACATTACGTTGCCTAAAAGGGTTTCCACCCTGGCTAGTAGATATCTACAATTGAGGGAAAACCAGTTAAAGTCAACCTACTGTTTCATGCCGTGATTGAGCCTTTGTATTAAAGTCATATCACATTCCTGTCGTCGAAACATGTGGTTATCATTACACATTCAGCCATGAGTTGCCCCAGTAACATTATATTCAGTCTAACAAGACTTGAACTTGGGAGTCTGTCTGTCTACCTTGCGTCGCTGTTCTGATGCTCTAAATCACTGAAAGAAAGCCATCCTCATAAATCAAGACCAACGAAATCACACCCGAATCACCTTCGTTTTAAACGCCGCCGATGCATGTGGTATAATATACAAAATCCGGGGATATCAAGCAGCGTCCTCGCCGTCTTGAAGAGTGAAATCCCAATCCTTAAACGCCTCTCGGAACGACTCTACATCCTTGGTCTCCTCCTCGACGGTCTGTTCGCAGTCCTTCCAGATGATACGGTTTTCAAGGCCGAGCAGCTTGGCCAGCACGCGGCGGCCAAACTGAAGATCGAAGCGCGTGTCTGAAGGCAACGGCATAACGAGGGCCTTTCCCTTAATACGGTCCTCGCCATCGTCAGCCCACAGCCACACGCGGAAGAAGTCTCCGCCAGACTCGGCCTGTTGCTCCAGCGTGAGGTCGCGTGTGGCAAAGGCAGGGTATGACTGATTTTCAGCCTCGACTTTGAACGCTGCTTCTGCGACCCCTTTGCGGATGAGGTCGGCGGGGAGGGGCATGAGCTGCCAGATGAGATGGACATTTCGCTCGCGGCTAATCTCCCAGGTGACGGCGCCGAGCTTGTGGGAGCTCTTGGATGCGATCATGGCTTGGATTGATTCGCGGAACCGTGTCATTTCGCTATACGTCTTTACGGCCTCGCCTGTTGGGTCAGAGACGGGGCCGATGCTTGGGATGGTAGGGTTGTGCGGTAGAGGAATGATGATGAAGTGGGCTGGAAAAGCGAGGCCTTGCTCGGCAAAGGTGGTAGAGGTTGGGAGAGGCCCCTTGGCTGTAGAGACGTAGGCGTCATCGCCGATACTACAGCACATATGGGCAGACAGGTTAGGGTTAGAGAGACAGAAGTAGCATCGGTCAGGGCCTGGAGGAGGAGACCGGTGGCGTTGCTTCTGGCGCCGACCTCTGTAGGCCCTTTCATTATCATCGCCTCCGTACCGGCTGTACGAGTCATCCTTGGGCGCACGTTTCTTGGTTTTGGGGTTGAAGGGCGAAGCCGTGGCGCCAGTGGGTATAGAGGCATCGGCCCTGTTGAGACTGAAGGCATACAATGCTTTTGCTTTGGCATCGTTGCCGTAGGGTGCCATTGAAATGAATCGCGTAACGCATGGATTGTCTGTTTCTTTCTGAGTGGGATGCACGAATGCTTCTCGTTCATAAAAGAAGTTATCTGGTGAAGGCGATAGATGGTACCGCGGTTTGAGAGCCGCACAAAGTTCCGCGATAGACTCTGAAACCGCCAGGGACGCTTGGTTTGTAGAATCAAGCGTAACCTGAGAGCCCGTCCATACGCCCGTTGGCCATATCGACGTCAAGAGAATGTCGGCGCTGTTGGCGCCTCGTAGGCTCTTTGCATCGTCGACAGTGTGAAAGGGGAGGTGTTGCTCCTTGGACTGGCCTCCAACGAGATTCGCATCGAGCTGGCCACCAAGAGCGACGATGCGTGTGCCGTCAGATGTCTTGGTGACACTGCGCTTGCCCAGGAAATACAGGTTCTCGCAGATTTCTTCGTCGGCTTCGACTTTGGCGGCGATGCGCGGAGGCAGAGGGTGGTTACCGATTGTAAAATAGGTTGGCAGAGGAACTTCGAGCGTTCCACCAAGAAGCGCAGTTACAGCATCGTCATCTGCTGTGCCAAAAACATCACCAGTGAGAATGGCCAGGGAGAAGCTGTTCTTGGAATGGAGCGTCGCTAGCTTCTTGAAGGCGGGTTCGAGCTGGCCATTGAGGCTGCCCAAGACGATACTTGAGAGATTTTGTCAGTTATCATAGTGTGTTGAGAAAATAGAAGTATCACAAACATTTTTGGTGCAGCCATCGTGGCGGAGTGTTGTGTAAATGAAGTATGTAGATTAGATGATCTTGTCAAGGCCCGTCAGTGGGTGAAGCTATGATGAAGGTGCATTGAGAAGCGCGTTGAACTAGGAGAAAGATAAGAGTTTGCGGCACGGCTGCTATTGGCTGAGGTGGGTCATCGTGCCTCTTATCAGTTTTGCCGAACTTGTATCGAACAAAAAAAGTTTGGAGGGGAGCCTATCGCGCCGATTGTGAAGCTCTCTTTTTCGCAGCGAGTTTTGGACCTTCAACTTCTTTGCAATTTTGCAAAGCAATACCGCCAAGATGCCGTCCAACTCGTCCGGGCGCATCACCAAGGCGCGGAAGAATAAGAAATCGACACCTCATCAAAAGAATCACCGATGGGAGTCTTTTACCACAAAAATATCAAAGTTTACCTCGCTCCAGCCATTACGAAAAGTTCGCCGCCATGACCTCGATAGCGAAGACCTTTCGACGTCGACATCGTACTTTCAGACTGGACTGCAGAAATGGGGAGAGCTCAATGTCTCGAAGCCTTTCTCCTCGTTCAAGACAAAGGTCTGGCCACTGTGCGAGAGTCTTCCACAGCTCCTCCATTTCGAGCAGAGGATAATGGACCTGCTGGCCGACTTTATAGCAGGACAAGACAAGGAAGCTCTCGAACCGCTACTGGATCTTCTTACCGCTTTTTCGCACGATTTGGGTGTGCGATTTGAGAAGCACTATGGAAGAAGCTTGGATTTAATTGTCGCAATTGCCGCCAAGCCGCAGGATGTTGATGTTATCGAATGGACCTTTGGTGCTCTCGCCTTCTTGTTCAAGTACCTGTCCAAACTCCTCGTCCCTGACTTGCGACCCACCTTCAAAGTCATGGCTCCCCTACTTGGAAAGTCACGACACCCCCCTCATATTGCTCGGTTTGCGGCCGAAGCACTGAGCTTCCTGGTCAAAAAGGCGGCCGCACCATCCCACAGGGAGACGGCTCTCAAACGCCTGGTCGAGTGTGCACGGGACGATCTTCTTAGCATCAAGGATGACCGCCAATTCACTTTGTACAAGGATGGATTAATGACCATGTTCGCCGAGGCAATCAAGGGTACCGACAACATGATCCATTCGACCGGCCCGGCAGTTTTTGCAGCTTTGGTTGATGCTATCCCCGAGGAGGAGCGGGCCCTTACAGAGGACACGACTTGGACCGACATCGTCTGTGGCATCATGACCAGCGTTATACACCATGCGACTGTCGATACCTTTGGCGACTTTGCGAGCGGCGTTCACGAGGCGATCCAATTCAACATGGAGCGGACACCCCCTGCAGATCGTCAATGGCAGCTTGTACCTCTGATCAGGATATACGGTACTATGGCTGGTGTCCGAAAGGGAAACCGGCTTAGTGATTGGGCACCTCTTATACGAAACTTTGTCGACATGTTATCCAACGTTACGAAAGCTAGTCTGGTGGTGCCACAGGCTGTCGCAAGCGTTGTTTGGAAATCTATTATCGTTAACGTTGCGATTGTCTGGCACCACGCACCCATCGATGCTTTGATACCCCACATCGTTCCTCTTATTCAGTCTCTTAGCCGCGAACCGCTCATGAAGTGGTTTATTCCCCTTTGTTCATATTTCTGCGAGTTGGATGCTCAACGTTTTGGAAGCCTATTCCGAAACGACTTTCAAAGGTAAGGCTTCAAGTGATCACATTTAGATGCGGGCTGATTATGATAGATTTATTGCCAACCACTGGTCCGAAGAGCCTAACGAGGATATGCTCTGCATTCTATTACCCAAGATGATCGAGAATCGAGCTTTTCCACCTGCTGGGGAAAAAGACAGCTGTAGGATGCCGCAAGGCTGGCAGGACCAGATCGTTTCCAAGTTCGAGCGCTTGGAGATCTCACCATTCCCTGAAAGGGGGCCCTACAACAAAGATCCTCAGGTTTGGAGGGACAGATGCTTGCCAAAATACTCGGCTCTGCTTCAGATTCTCGAATTGACGACTGTTCATCCGTCGACAAATGCCCGCATCGCCGAATTGCTCCTCAGAAAACTCAAACTCGCACTACGTCCCTCTTCTACCCTGGCATCTGATGAGGTTCACTTTATTGTTGGCCAAGGATTCCACGCCTACCTACGCATGAGCAAAGCGGCTGGCTCTGCTGACATCACTTTGAGTCCTTTGTTGCGTGCAGCTGTTCCACGATTTTCTCAGTCAGTCAGCTTCCTCCATGCGTACCTCGCGTATGAGGAGCTTATGCAGGGCAAGGAGATTGCCAAGCGACAAGATAGTACGAGCAGCGATAGCTCAACTAACGAAGAAGATCCGGTTATTACATCTTTGATCGAAAATCTGAGTTCCCCATCACACGACCTGAGACTGGCATCTCTGAACCTACTAAAGACAATCAGCCCGGCACCGGACAGCTCAAATACTGTTGATACCATGATCGAAGTCGAAGAGACACCATTGGGTCTTGCGCACACAAGGACAATTGCTATGCTTCTACGCAAGTTAGGGCAGAACTACGCTTCATTTGACGACTGCTCATGGCTTCAGCAAGCAGTGCCTGCTTTCCTTTTCGGTATGCTGACTGTCAAGCTGTCACCCGTGTGGGACGATGCAGTCTCGACTATGAAGCAAATCACGCAAACCAAGACCGGAGAAGAGGCGATCTGCGAAGTTGCGTTCCGTTGGCTGAAAGTACCTTCGGCTCGCTGGGGCCCTTCGCAACCTGAATCTCACAGCTCGCGCCCGGCATTTGTTTCCGATTTCGAATGCACGAACTTGCGCAGACTTGAAGAAGTCGCATCTGAGGTGGAAGAGACTATCGATCACCCAGACGATTTGATGTTGCAGAGTTTCGATGATAAACAGCGGACGGCAGAAGTGACGGCTGGCAACTCAAGGTCCCGTGCGCTCAAGGTGTTTAACGCGATCCCTTCGATTGTAGAGAAGAGATCTCGTCAATTTGTACCGCATTTCTTAGCCTGGGCGAGTGAAGACAGAACGCCTGACTCGGCCGACAACCAGGATGTTTCTGAAGGGGCTACTTGGTCTCTCACAGATCGCAAAGCCATGCTTGACGTATTCTCCCAGTTCATCAACCCTCGTGTCCTCTACCAGCACGAAGAGGTTTACACTGCGCTCCTGCAGTTGATGGAGAATGGTGACGTTGAGGTCCAGAAGGTTACTCTCAAGGCCATTCTTGCTTGGAAGCAGGAGGCGATCAAGACTTACCAAGAAAACCTGGAATTCCTGCTAGATGACGCACGATTCAAGAACGAACTTACAGTGTTTCTTCAAGACGAAAACGCTATCAGGCCAGAGCATAGAGCCGACTTAATGCCTATTCTCCTCCGGTTGCTTTATGGTCGTACAATTTCCAAAAAGGGTGCAGCAAGTGGTCGACATGGTTTGCAAGCCACTAGGCTCGCTGTTCTACGAAACCTCAGTGTTGAGGACATGGGTAGCTTTTTGGACATTGCCACTGGCAAGCTGACGGGTGTCAAGGTTGTTGGTGCCTCAAGGAAGATCTTTGATGAGCCTATCCTTCCTGTCCGAAAGCAAGTTGGCTTCCTCAACATGATTTCCTCCGTCATTTCCGAGCTTGGCAATAATGCCATACCATATCTGGAAACTCTTCTCAATGCTGTCCTATACTGCCTTGTTTTCGCCTGCCGGCAACTCAGCGGAAAAGCAGATCCTGAAAATGCCCCTGAAGAGGAAGACGAAAAGGCTAGCACGCAATCTCTACTTCGAATCGTTCGATCAACAGGACTAAAATGCTTGATTGCGCTCTTCCAAAATGCCCAATCGTTTCAATGGGCACCATACCAAGATATCATTCTTGAAGATGTTGTTGCCCCAAGACTAGACAGCCTGCCTAGCGAAACGACACAAGGAGTTTCTGGCATGCTGCAGCTCTTTTCCACTTGGTCTGTCCTCCCAAGAATTGCTCTGTTCCTTGCGCCGCACAGTAAGGTTCCAGCAGGCATTCTTCCCAAAGTTATCGAGTGTTTGTCAATCGAGAAGGGCAAGGATGAAGTCAAGATTCACGTTCTGGGTATTATCCGAAACCTGGTGAAGCTTGCTACTGCGCCCGCGCAAGAGTCTGAATTCAACGAAGTTATTAAAGCAGAGCTTCTTGATCCCAATGCCAAAGCTATTCTGGCACAGATCTCAGCTGTTCTGGACGTGTCCGGCATAAGCAACGATCTGCTGGAGGCCTGTGTTGACACCATATTGGTTATGGCCCCGATTGTCCAGGATACAGAGGACGTTCAGGCCGTAATCAAGATTTCCATCTTCCTACTCAACCAACCTCCTCGAAGGGTCAGCCCTAAGCTCAAGGGCAGAATCCTGCTCATTGTTGAACAATATGTCACTCGTTCTAGCGCCTTTGAGGACCAATCCCTGCTCGATGATGTGTATGACACCATCTCGTCTCTCTTCAGCTATTTCAAGGATCGGGAGAATCGACAATCTTTGTCAAGGGCGTTACTCGCCATCGCTGGAAAAGACAGCAACCTCCGCGAAGTCGCTGATCTTTGTGTAGCTCTCAACTCTTTCAAGGAGGGGCGCATCGATGAGCCGGATTATGACAGACGTCTAGCTGCATACAGTGCAATCTCGGGCGATCGCGAGAGTTCGTTGACTCCAAAGCAGTGGCTCCCTTTACTTCACAACTTGACCTTCCACATTCGAGATGATGCAGAGTTCGGCATTCTCTCTTCAAACTCGGCTGATGGACTTCGGCGATTCATTCGAGATGCAGCAGCCTGCACATCTGAGGTTTTGAAGAAAGACTTTGACGTTCACCTCCAAGGCGTCATCATGCCTGCTCTCTACGCCGGAGCCCGTGAGCCATCCGACACGGCTCGGCGAGAGTATCTCAGAGTAATGGGTCATCTTCTTTCAACAATGCCTGAGTGGGAACCCATTGCTGATCTCAGCGCTTTACTGGCCGACCGGACTGAAGAAACCGCCGAAGTGACCTTCTTCTTCAATATTCTGAGCCCTGCAACCGCAAGGCAGTTGGAGGCTTTGCACATCCTCGAAGCTGCCAACGGCCATAAAGAAATGGGAAGCCAGAATCTGGCGCAGTTCTTTATTCCGCTCCTGGAGCATTTTGTCTTTGGCCGTGCTGATGGAGTTGATGACCACGGTCTCGGTGCGCAAGCAATCAACACCATTGGTAACCTTGCGAGCTCTCTGCATTGGAAACATTACCGTACTACTCTCCAGAGATACATCGGTTATGTGGAAGCCAAGCCCGATCAGCAGAAACAGACAATCAGACTCCTGAGCAAGGTTGCCGATGCGCTTGTCGATGCAGCTGAGAACGCACCTCAAGAGCGTATGGAAGTGGATCAGGTTGATGTCTCCTCTTCAAGCAACACAAGACTTCCTCTCACAATTCCCAAGGCAGAGAAGCTAAGTGTCGAGGTCACCAACTTCTTCCTGCCTACACTCATCAAACATCTACACGAAAAGGATGAGTCCGAAGTCAGCTACCGCGTCCCTGTGGGTGTTATCATCGTTAGACTCCTGAAGTTGCTGCCTTCGGAACAAATGGACCAGAAGCTTGCAGGTGTCTTGACAGATATCAGTCACATTCTTCGCAGCAAGTCTGTAGAGGCTCGTGACATGGCCAGAGACACACTAGTCAAGATTGCTGTTATTCTTGGTCCATCGTTCTTCGGCTTCATCCTCAAGGAGTTACGGGGAGCCCTCACCAGAGGATACCAGCTTCACGTGCTCTCCTACACCATGCACTCGATCTTAGTTGCGATCCTCCCTATCTGCTCTCCTGGTGACCTGAACTATTGCCTCACATTTGTTGTGACGGTCGTCATGGATGATATCTTTGGTGTTATTGGTCAAGAGAAGGATGCCGAAGGATACACCACCCAAACCAAGGAGATCAAAAGCAGTAAGAGTCAAGATTCAATGGAGCTGATGGCCAAGAACGCTTCCATTACCCGACTTATCGAGCTGGTGAAGCCATTGCGTGCACTCTTGATGCAAAAGGTCGATCTCAAAATGGTGCGCAAGCTTGATACTTTGATGGCTCGTATTACAGCTGGCCTTTTGCAGAATCCTGCTGCCGAGAGCCGCGACACCCTAGTCTTCTGCTATGAGGTTATCCAGGATGTCTACAACTCCCAGAAGCCTGAAGTTGAGGAGAAGCTCGACCCCAGAGTCAAGAAGTATCTTGTTCAGAAAGGTGCCAAGAAGAGTGGCGAGCGAGGTAAAACAACCAAGCACACATACAAGTTGGTACGCTTCGCGGTGGATATTCTGAGGGCAGTCCTGAAGAAGCACGACAGTCTGCGAACCCCAGCTAACATTTCCGGGTTCATTCCCATTCTTGGCGATGCAATGGTTGGCGGAGAAGACGAAGTAAAGATTTCAGCGTTCCGCTTGCTTGCTGTCATCGTCAAGGCACCATTCCCTGACGATGAAGCGTCGAAGCTGTACAAGGTCGCAGTCAAGGAGGCAACAAGGAGCATCTCGATGGCAGTCTCTACTACTACCGACATATCTCAAGCAGCCCTAAAAATGTTGGCTGTTGTTCTTAGAGACCGTCGTGATGTTCCTGTCAAGGATGCAGTGGTCGACATGCTTCTCGGCAAACTAAAGGACGACCTTACTGAGCCGCTTTACCGCCATGTCACGTTCAACTTTCTGCGATCAGTCCTGGATCGGCATTTGGAAACTGCAGCCGTCTATGACACCATGGACTATGTTGGGACGGTTATGATCACCAATGACGATAAGGATACTCGTGATCTAGCCCGAGGTGCCTTCTTCCAATTCATTCGTGAATATCCCCAGATGAAGGCTAGATGGGCCAAGCAGTTGAGCTTCATCGTCGCCAATCTCAAGTATGAACGAGAAGGTGGTCGTCTATCCGTCATGGAGATTGTTCACTTGCTTCTAATGAAGTCTTCTGACGAGTTTGTGCAAGAGATTTCGTCCACCTGTTTCCTCCCGCTCTTCTTTGTCCTCGCCAACGACGACAGCGAGAAGTGCCGACTTGCAGCGGCAGGGCTTCTTAAGGAGATATTCCGCAAGGCTGATAAGGAGAGGAATCAGACTTTCCTCGGACTGATGCGAACGTGGCTGGATCAAGATGGGAATGAAGCAGTTCTCAAGCTTGCCTTTCAAGTCTTTGGCTTTTACCTCGAGTCCAGCGAAAGTGCGTCAAAGAATAAGAAGGACTTCAGACTCGTTCAAGGAAAGGTTAATGGTGTCATTGGGGCTGAGGACATTCGTGATGTCGATGGCGAACTTCTGGAGGCAGCGCTGGGAGTTCTTCGAGCCTCTCTAGCTGTGTTTCCCGAGAAGATCTTGGCGAGCAGTAGCGAGGACATGTGGGCCAACATTGCCAGATGCCTGTCCCATCAAGATACTCCTGTCAAGCTGGCATCTATCGGGTTAACAAGTTCCTTCTTGGCCGATTTCGCTCAGCAAGCCAGCGGCATACCTGTTGGCGAGCCAGTAGAGGGCAGCCATGGCCTCACGCTTGATCTGCCAAAGGTGCAAGATCTCGTTAGACTTGGACTTGGGGTTCTGGCAACCCGGGACATTGACGAGAGGCTTGGGACGGAGGCTGTCCAAGTTCTTGCTTTTCTAGCTCCTCGTCTCCCCCTTCGACCTGTCGTGAAAGAAGAGCAGGAGACTGATGGTGATGAACAAGATCAAGAAGACGAGGAGGAAGAACAGGTTGAGGAGAAGCAGCGAAAGACAGACTTGCAACATTTGTTCTGGAAGCTATCTCATATCATCCGAAGGGAGATTCCTCCTAGGGCCGTGGCCATTACACCCAAGGCGGCTGCGATGGAACTCCTCGAGACCATATGCCGCAGATCATCGCTAGATCGCCTCCGACCATCTCTGAAGACTATTCTAGTTCCTCTTCACAACCTTACCGACCCGTCAATTGCACCTCCGTTCTCCAACGACGAGCTTTTCAAGACAAAGCATGAGGCCCTCAAGACGAGGGCGCAGATCCTCATGGATTCCCTGCAGAAGAAGTTTGGAACGGCTGAGTACACAAAACAGCTGCTTACCATCAGAGAGGAGGTGCGGGCCAAGAGAGAGCAACGGTCAAGTAAAAGGAAGATTGAGGCGATTGCGCAGCCGGAAAAGTATGGCCGGGACAAGAGGAAGAAGTTTGAGAAGAACAGGGAGCGCAAGAAGACGAGATCGAAGGAGCAGAAGGTCATGAGGGAGTCGTATAAGCGATGGTAGAGAAGATGTTGCATTACCTGGCGTTGAGGGTTTCTGGCATTAGATAAAGTACTTGCTGGCGTTGCCTGTATGGACATGTTGAAGTCATTTGTAAAAAAAGTATTGAAAATAAAATACAGCCATATTGAGGCCTATATGTATATTGATTGATTGTAACTGTAATTGCTCCCGTCTATAGATAGAGGAGGATATCCTGTCAACGCCACCCAATGCTTTTAGTCTATCTTACAGCACTTTTCTTTCTCCTCTATTCATACAGCTTAACATCCAACTATAAATCATCAACCCTCCGTCTTTCCGGATCCCTCATCTGCCTGGAGGGACTCCTCTGGCCAGAACTCAATGTCGCCATCTTCTCCCAGGCTTCCTCTCTTGACAAGCTGACCCTTTTCGCGCAAGATATCCTCGACGGTGACCTTGCGGTCGCCAAAAATATTCAAGTGATCACTAATAATATGTCGGTTTCGGCACGACGGACAAGTGATGAGTGTCGAGCCATGGTGGTAGCCCTGCTTGGAGACGTTGTGGTGGGAGCGGTGGCCACAGGGAACGCAGGTGAAGGAGAGCTGGTAGTGTGACGCCTTGATTTCCGGGCGCTCGCCCTCACTCTTTGGTGTCTCGCCGGTCTGAGCCTGTTTTTTGTTGGGCTTGGCATATGTTTGACCTGGTGGGCGAGGGATCGTATGCGCTGAGCGGAAGTTTGCGATGGGGCGTGCGAGAGGGGCGCGCAGGAAGGGAGATGGACGATGTGGTCGAGGGCGCATCTGGCGCAAGATGGAGGAGGCGAGGGGAGTTGATCGGGAGGCCATTTTCATGTTGATGAATTATACGTGAATTAGTTGGGGATGTAAAAGCTGATTGAGGGTCGATGTTGGAGGAAATGTTTTCAGCCAAGGGTCAAGGGTCGGTTGAGAGACGTCATTCGTGGGGTGCATAGTGAGTAAGGACCGCTGTAGAAGGTTAGCGAATCACGTCGGCTCTTTCACTTACACGGGCAGCATTTTACTGTAGTTTTGATGGTAGCAGGCTACTAAACAGGACAGGTTTATTTATTATCAACCAAGAGCTTAACCAAAGAAGCGAGCATGAGTTTCTAGTTGCAATTATCGCTATTTCCTATTTTCTATTTCCTCTTTCCACTTTCTTGCCACTCTTGATTCAGTGCATCTTTGGCAGGAGCGGAGAGCTATGTACCTAATGGTTTCTTGTTTCTACAATAGTTCCCTGCGTTCTTGGTCAACTTAGACCCTGCATAAACAAACATTCTACTCACGATCTTCCTAACAGCCTCATTCAAACAGACATACCCTAGTCATCATCTACGTCCATCAGAAGAGTCATCCTCTTGAAACCCCTAGAATGAGATTCATCCATGTTCTGGCCTCGCTGGCCTTGGTCTCCATATCCAACGCCCAAACCGATCTCGATCTCGTTCTCGCCATCAACATGATCAACCAAGCACGCCAGGCCAAAGGGATCAGCCCTCTCGGTTAGAACCCAGACTTGGCAGCCTATGCCCAGTTTTGGGCGAACCAGATGGGCTCTGGCTCGCAACCGTTCAGTCACGCGCCTCCCCAGCTTCGACCACAACAGGGAGAGACAATCTACGAGCACAGATCGGCTCAATGCGATGACGCATTCGATAATCCTCTTCAGACGGCCGTGAATGCCTGGCTCTCTCAGGAGCAACTGTACACTGGGCAGCCTATCAGTGATGGAAAGGAGCACTGGCTTCACTGGTGTAAGTCATCAAACTACCATCATACTGTGTACGACTCTGTATATCCGGATGCCCATTGGCTAACGATCAAGCCCAATGCATGTGGAAAGATACAAACCAAATCGGATGCGCAAAAGCGTACAGTGTTTCAGAGCCTTGCAAGGTCTTTGACGTGTGTCGCTTTTTCCCACAAGGAAACATGCAAGTGTCCACTCCAAATTGAATGCTCGATTCACTAACAAGACCCTTAGTATTGGCAAAAGACCATTCTAACTACCCCTAGCAATGGCTTTGTACATGGCAAATCTATGCACTAGTATGAACAAGTCGCTGCCTTTGTATCCTAGAAAGATCAAGTACCTAGTCTGAACTCGCGTTACTTAATAACTGATAGTCCAAACGTGATGTGAATGAATGGCATGTTGGCGAAATAGCTCAGGTTTTAAAAAGTGACGGTGCAGGGTAAGCAAAAGAAGGCATGCATAGCTTACATAACCCTGTTTTGCTTCAAGTGGCCCGTGCCCTCCACGGTATGGAAAGACCCAATTATGGTGGAACGGCGAGCGACGCGCGATTGAGAAAAAGGTCCCCAGTTCGCGACTCAATCAAGCATCGAGCCTTGAAGCCATCACAACAGCCACGGCTATACGCACGGCGAGATCACCCTTTTTAGACCACGCCACGCTTACGGTCATTTTCGCGTAAAGCCACCTATTTCCTCTTCGACTCTTGCCTCCTGGCGCCCCGAAGCAATAGCGAGTGACGAGTCCTCGCGCGTAGGCGTAGCTCCCTTTTTCCCACAGCATGAGATAAACGTCGACGAGATAGTACAACACTACTCACACAATGGAACGATCAAAGCCCCAAGCGTTCTTATCAAGCTACGCGCCGCGATTGCGCGGCTACAACAACTCGCTGCTAACGCCCGTGCTACCAAGCAGCGTGCCCGCTGGCCCAGTTTCGAGGACGACGAAAAGAGGAACAACCATCATTAACTATGCTGAAGATGGCTACGACGACCTGGAAGACGATAGCGACGATCCTCGACGACGACCAACAGGGCTGCGAAGCCTGCGCAAGGAAGACGCTGTCATCAGACAGGACATCGCCGACAAGGCCGGTAAAGACACCAAGGAACCCGTCCAAGTGCAGGGCATCTGGCGCGACTGGATGGCAAAGCATCGCATAGTCCGGAGCGACCAGCAGAACGCGATTCAGGCGAACTTGCCCCTCACCCTGATTCCGATTCGGATCGACTTGGAAATTCCTGCCTTCATACCCCAAGCTCCGTATCCACCTCCGCACTCCAACACGGTCGACATCTCGCTCCCTCACTACCGTCAGGGGGAGGCGACGTTGCCTTACAAGCTGCGAGATATATTTTGTTGGAACCTCCACGAAACCCTCATTTCCACCGACATGTTCGCCCAGACTTTGGTCCAGGATCTCGATCTGCCAAACCGGCAAACTACGATCGCTGAGATCAGCAAGCAGATTCGAACACAGCTCGAGGAGTACTCGGGTGTTGCCCTTCACCCATTGTTCCATAGCGAACAGCAGGCCCCCTTTGTTCCACAACCTACAACGGCCGCATTGACGCCACGACCAAGCTTTGCTCTCAAGTCTCGGGATGATTCTCCAGCCTCCGCCGCCCGGGGCACCTCTCGACCCGACACGCCGGCGCAGACAGGAGGCGTGGCCACCCCGTCACAGTCTCAGGTTCCTGATGTCACGGCAGAGGCGACGCCCATCCTTCCCGATTCTGACGACTACAACCCCGACGACACTTATCGATGCATCATCAACCTAAACCTCAACTTGGCGTCGATGCTCTACACTGACAAGTTTGAATGGTCTCTTCTGCACCCACCCGGCACCGCCGAGGCGTTTGCCAAGGTTACCTGCACAGATCTTGGACTGACAGGAGAGTGGATTCCAGCAATGACCCATGCCATCTACGAGGCCGTCCTGCGGCTGAAGAAGGAAGCGTGCGAGGCAGGTGGTCTTGTTGCCGGATGGGGTGGACTGCAGCAGGAATTGCCAAACGATGCTGCTCACGGTTCGGAGGCAGGCTGGAGATATGACCCCGAACATCTCGGAGACGACTGGGAGCCCAAGGTAGAGTTTCTGAGCAAGGAAGAGATCGAGAAGAGAGAAGGCGACCGAGAACGTCAAGTTCGTCGACTGCGCCGTGAGACGGCACGGTTCAGCTCTACGACAGGCATGCTCGGTGGCACGCCCTTTGGTGCACCGATGGAAGTAGAGGAGGAGAGGATGGGACGAGGCGAGCGATCCAAGAAGAAGCGGCGGTTCCGAAGTCTAAGTCCCCTGGGACGAGGCGGTACACCGGGAGGGCGGGGAACACCAGACGTTGGCGGATACGGAGGCGGTGGTGCCCTGACCGACCAAGAGAGACACCAGTGGAGGTGCATGCACTGCAGGATATGGGGTACAAGTGTGTGGGCTGTAAGAGATGGCCCGGCCGGTCCAAGGGTGAGTTTGTCTTGTAATGGTTTATTGAATCTGCCGCTGACATATTTCAGACGCTATGCGCCAACTGTGGCTATCTCTACGAACGTGATCGACGACTACCCCGTCAAAGCAAGAATCTACATCTTGCAGACCATCGTGTGGTTTAGCGTTCTTTAGCCGGGCAGTGAGTGGCATGAGGGAGCAGCAGCAGCAGCAGCAGCAATTCAGCCTGATGGCTCTATGGCAACTACATCCTGTAAGAGTGATGGGGGAGATCCAGTCGAGGTCAGTCTTGACGATGTCGATGAACGTGGCTTGCTTGCTGGCAGAAGAAGTGGAAGAGGGGAGGGGAATAGCAGCGGTATGCAGAACCGACAGGCGGTGGCATTTTGGGAGTCTTTGTTTTTGCGAGCAAAAGCTTTTTAGGAGGACTGTGGTATTAGGGAGGGATGATTATACGGCGTCAAGGGAGGATTGGGATTCCTCAAGTGGGCGATGCTTTTGATGTTGGTAATTGCGGGACAAAAGTGAACGGGGAGGGAAATGTAGAACACTGCGAGCACCCTGCGCATCCTTGTAGAATATATTGATACAGGTGTTGGTGTTGAAGGGGATGTTTTGGTGATGCATACATATCCATATACATGCATACCTCTTTGATGCCATTACACGCTGATCACAGTTCGGATGATCTTGGAAAGCAATGGATGGATCTGACCTACACACGTACATACGCACACAGGCACATACTATGCATGGATAGGCTGTTGGCTGTTGGGCGTACATACCTAGAGGTGATGCCACCAATGGTGGTCACGTGTATGGAGTGGCTTGACGTATCTACATCTACATGTACCTAACTAACCCAACCAACTTCCCAAACAAAACCAAGCCAAGTCAAGCCAAGCCAAAAACCATGACAACTTCAATCTATCCATAACAAGACCAGACCATCTTGGATACTGTCGTAACATCTATCATACATACTACTCCAAATATGAGAACACACAAGGACCAAGGACCAAGGACCCTGGACCTACGAATCGAATCGAATCGCATTGCATTACATCGCGTCATCTAGCCCAAGTTACACTACGCTTTTGGGGTATTCCGGAAGAAGCTCCTCCACCATCTAATCCGTCCACCACAGCGACAACTACATACACAACCATACACAGTCATACACCCCGGTGGCCCTGCACCTCGAGACCCAGGCCGTTATATCGAATAGCTGCATTCAGGACACCTCCACGTGCGGATACAGAGCTCCGACTGGAGTACCGACCGTCTTGGCGGCGCCATTGGCGGTTCGAACCGAGAGCGATGCTCCCGTTTTATGCAGGGATCCAAGTGCCCCTTCTTTACCATGTTCCGTGACTGCAAGTGGCATCTCCTTCTGCAGCCTCGGCACCGGTAGTCTAGACGAAGGACATGTTAAGCTTTGCCGTGGCGAGTGCCCCGAAGGCTGGAGGGCGGAAGTTATGAGTATCACGGCCGCTCAGTTCCAGGCTGCAAAAAAGCAACCTGCCAACCAACCAACCAGGAGAGCTCATCAAACAAAATTGGACGGGCATTGTAGTCTGTGAAACAACCTTGATCGATATCCTGTACATGGCCCAACCATCACATGAGACAGCCGGCCATAAGCAAGGCCTGCCTTGCGAGGCTCGAGGGCTGGACGGCAGCAGATCCTGGCTCCAATTCGGCATATGTCGGATCGAGACCATTACTTCGGTCGAGATGAATCCGCGATTGCTGAATCAGGACGAAAGGGCTATTCAGCCCCTTACCTAGTAAGTCAGGGGCTTAGCTTGTGCGGTCTCCGCATTGTCCTGCAGCTGACCAGCAACTGATGATGTTCTGGACGGATATGGGCGCACGAAGAGCACATGAACAATCTCAATCTGACACAAGTCGCTCACGACAGCTGCAAGCCCCGGCTTATTGAGTCTTCCTCTGAGCAGACGGACTGAATCCCGAAGTACCGCGGAGACCTTTCACCAGGACAGCTCATCTCATCTTCATGCCCTACCAGCATTCCGCTGCGAAGGGGAAGCGGAGTGTAAATATTCATGATGAAGCAGATACAAGTGGTGCTTTGAGTTGCCATGCGCGGGCGAATATATCAAAATAGACGTCACCTCGAGTAAATTACTGGCCAGGACAAGGTGCTCGGCAGATGTGATGATGTCAATACGTTATTCACTTCCATGGAAAGGATTCCTATGCGTTGAGTATATCGCCAAAGGCACATCGGGCTCCATGCGGAGCTACGGCCCACGAAGGCCATGTTTGTCAACGAAAATCATATCCGCCGTTGCAGGATACGTGGGTCTTGACGACGGCTTCTCCATAATGTTGAATTCAGGAGAAAGATGTATCAGTACCACATACATCCGAATCCCATGCTCCAAAACTATGCACCGGCCTTGTCATGACCTGAACTAGCAGACGACTGTGGGGTAGGTAGCCCTCCTGACTAGATGGGATGGCTAAACAGAGTTGACCCCAGACGAAGATCCATCTGATCCAGATGCCAGGGTTTGTTTTCCCTTCCAGTTTCCTTTTCAGGGGCGGACACCCGGACTCCTCACGATCTTTCTGTCGACTTTAGCCCGGAGTCTAATTACTCACGGCGAGGAGGTGGTGGAAGCGACGGCCCGAGAAACGAACGATATCGTTATTACATCTCTTAGCCTTGCAGGGACAATGATTCCGGAACGAAGTCGAGCCTAGAGTTCTCACACATAACCTTTCTGATCTAAAGCCCACAGTTCCTCCAATGAGAGGATATCGTGGGTGCAGCCTCTTCGGAGGCCAGACCATACTATCCTTCGGGAATCACGGACCGGCCTACTCGTTCTTCACTTACTCTTGTAGGAACTCATTATTCTTGCTGTACGCCACTTGTGAGGCCATTGTGGAAATCCAAGAGAGGATCAGCCTAATTCGAAGTTCTCGATAGTGTCCCCAACACGCCTTGTGCCCCCTAGCGACTCTCCTCGATATGTCTCCGCCTTTGAGCCATGCCTTGCCAGGCTTTACTAAGTGGTAGTCTAGATGGGTCAACGAGCATCACTATAACCTCGCGCTGTCCAAGGGGCGGCGGCCCGGGACCCGATTCTGTCTTTGAGTTGGGAGACTGAAGCTTCGCTGGTATGACGGCTTTGTTGCCACGACACTGTTGATCGCCCTATCTTCATGTTTGCCAAGTGTGGAAGGAGATGATCTTGTCAGTTACGAATTCATCCGGCTCGGCATAGAATTCGAGTATATAACCAACTCTGATCCCCGAACTGAACCAGACTCATCACACTTCTCATCACAGCTTCTTCGGTCATTCACTCGATCAACCAACCGGTCCAACTCCAGCTCAACATGTATCGCGTCCTCGCCACTGCCTCGGCTCTGCTTGCAGCTGCCCGGGCTCAACAGGTTTGCACCTTGAACAGCGAAAACAAGCCTTCTCTGAACTGGTCCAAATGTACTTCGAGCGGCTGCAACGAGGTCAGGGGCTCCGTCGTCGTCGATGCCAACTGGCGATGGACTCATCTGACAACTGGAGCTACCAACTGTTACACTGGTAACAAGTGGGACACTTCCATCTGCACCAGCGGTGAGGTCTGTGCCGAGAAGTGCTGTCTTGACGGCGCCGACTACGCGGGCACATATGGTGTTACCTCCAGCGGCAACCAGCTCAACCTCAAGTTCGTTACCAACGGACCTCACAGCAAGAACGTCGGTAGCCGTCTCTATCTCATGGAGGACGAGAACACCTACCAGATGTTCCAGCTCCTGGGCAACGAGTTCACCTTTGATGTTGATGTATCCAACATTGGCTGCGGTCTGAACGGTGCCCTCTACTTCGTCAACATGGACGAGGACGGCGGCAAGTCTCGCTACAGCGGCAACAAGGCCGGAGCCAAGTACGGAACTGGCTACTGTGACAGCCAGTGCCCCCGTGATGTCAAGTTCATCAACGGAATCGTAAGTATCATCAGGCTCTGGGTCGAAAACCAAGAACTAACAGACACCAAAGGCCAACTCCGAGGGCTGGCAGCCCTCAGCCAGCGACCCCAACGCCGGAATCGGCCAGACCGGCACATGCTGCCCTGAGATGGACATCTGGGAGGCCAACTCCATCTCCACAGCCTACACGCCTCACCCATGCCTCTCGCTCACTCAGACCGACTGCAAGGGCGACGCCTGCGGTGGAACCTACTCCAAGGACCGCTACGCCGGAACTTGCGATCCCGATGGTTGCGACTTCAACCCCTACCGCCAGGGTAACAGGACCTACTACGGCCGCGGATCCAACTTCAACGTCGACACGACCAAGAAGATGACCGTCGTCACCCAGTTCCACACCAGCGGTGGCAGCCTCTCTGAGATCCGCCGTCTGTACGTCCAGAACGGCAAGGTCATCGCCAACTCTGAGTCCAAGATTGCTGGCAACCCCGGCAGCTCTCTTACCCAAGACTTTTGCAACAAGCAGAAGGGTGTCTTTGGTGACCCCAACGACTTCAACAAGAAGGGTGGCTGGAGCGGCATGAGCGACGCTCTCGAGGCTCCCATGGTCCTTGTCTTGAGTCTCTGGCACGACGTGAGTAAAACGCAATTGCAAAGAACCTATACCATAAGCTAACCTTGATCACTCAGCACTACGCCAACATGCTCTGGCTCGACTCTACCTACCCCAAGGGCGCTACCAACCCCGGTGCCGCACGAGGTTCATGCTCCGAGAGCTCTGGTGTCCCTGCCGACCTTGAGCGCGACGTGCCCAACTCAAGCGTCTCCTTCTCCAACATCAAGTTCGGTCCCATCGGCAGCACCTACAGCGGCACCGGCAACGGAGACGGCAGCACCACCACCCAGCCCGGCACTCCCGGACCTAGCAACCCTCCCACCACCGGCACCGTTCCCCAGTACGGCCAGTGCGGCGGCATCAACCACACCGGCCCTACTGCCTGCAGATCCCCCTACACTTGCAGGAAGATCAACGACTTCTACCACCAGTGCCTGTAAAGACGCTGATGAGTTAGTGTCAACCTCGCAACAGAGAAACATTGCGATGAAGAGAGGACGACCATTGCGAAGAACATGGATGAGGTGGACTGAAATGAAATTGAAGTGAAATTGTATCACGGGGAGGTTGATTTCTCTTTTGTCAACGTGTTTTGTTCTGCTCTTTTCTTGTCTTTCGTTTTACCGCACAAGTAAAATCGCGACTCTTGCCCCCCTATTCTATACACTGGCTAGAAAAATAGTACCAACTGTCGTTAACAACCTATCTATGATGTGCCTTTTCTATGTAACGTGATCCGTGATAGTGAACAAGCCTTTTTGCTTCTCGGGTATTATTCTTGGACAACCATTTGCTGAATTGCAAGTTAATCTGAGTTGTTTGATAGGATATTTTGATGGCTATCTCGCAACGGAGTTGAAGTTAAAGAATAAAGAATAGCCTCGATAAAAATGAATCACTTTATAGTGTCGCTGAAACTAAAAGTCACAGGTAATCAACAGTTGCTCATAGTGAGCTTTGACTCTTTTATCACGATATAGCCCTCGGATTTGTTGTATCGTATCGTAGTATAAATCCAGAATCTAGATACAGATCAAAATAATCGCTTTCTGCGTCGCTCATAAAAAGAACCCCAAAACTCTTATTCTAGGGCCTTGCGTGAATATAAATCCCCCTTGTTCTACAAAAACATTCTTTAGGCAGACTCCTCACGCCTCTTCTCGGTCTGTTGAATTTGGGCTCCGTCCTTGAAGTCCTGAGCATGAGAATGCCCAATGTCAACACCAAGTATCTGAGCACCCTTCTCAGTATGATCAGCGCCACCAAATACAGTATCCATGTGCTCAAGTGAGATGCCCTTGGTTTCGGGGACACAGAACCACACAAAGATGGCAAGCAGGATGTTGACGGCGAAAAAGAAGAAGAGACACTTAAGGCCAGTCTTGGCAAGGAAAGTTGGAAAGAACTGCTGGAAGATGGTGTTGGCCACGTTCTGGCACTGAGAAGCCATACCAACGGCCTGGGTTCGGACGTTGGCGGAAAAGACCTCACTAGTCCACATCCAGACACCAGCACCCCATGAAGGCTTGTAGAAGAAACTGTAGACACCACGTTAGATACGGCTCAGAAGAATTCAAGCAGTTCTGCTGGGGACTTACATGAAGAGGTAGAGCATGACGACGATACCGATCGCGGTGGGCTCAGTCTTGGGATCAGGGGTAGCGAGACCAATTACAGGTACGATCAACATGCATACAGCCATACCGACGGCACCGACCAGAAACAGCCAGCGACGACCAAAGCGATCGGCAGTCCATACAGCGTTAAGGGTGAATAGAATACCCATGGTAGCCCAGAGAGCGTTGATGAGGTTGCTATTGGCAAACAAGGTCAGTTTGAGTTTAGAGAAAGTCGGACACAAGAACTTACATCTTCTCGGTTGAAGTCCAGACCTGCTTGTAAATGGAAGTAGAGTAGGTGTTGAGCGTACCCTGGCCAGTGAGTTGCTGACCAACGTTGAGAACAACGGCGATACCGAAACGCTTCCTGATAGAAGGGTCCTTGAACAGTGCACGATATCCGGGGCTGATGGCCTCCTTCTCGTACTCGATAGCGGCCTGAATGCCCAAGACTTCTTCCTCTACCTCCTCCTCTGTCTCACGGATGCGGCGAAGAGCAGACCGGGCAGCATCAATCTTGCCCTTCTTGATAAGGTAGCGAGGAGACTCGGGCTGGAAAGGTAGCAGGGCGATGACAAAGATGGGAACGAGGACCTGGAAGATAACGACCATGCGCCAATCCCAGTCGCCAAGCTTCTCTCGGTTCTTGCCGCATGCGTAGTTGATCCAGTAGGCGATGAAGGCACCAACTGAGTAGAAGAGTTGCCAAAAGGTCATGACCTGGCCTCGAATTTCGGGGGGTGAGACTTCGCCGATATAGACAGGACCGGCGGCTGAGAAGAGTCAGTGCACCGCTTGAGAGATGAAACATTATATGAAAGACTTACTGAGAGCGGTACCCTGGCCAATACCAATAAGAACTCGGCCGAGAATAAAAACACCCAGTTTACCCCTGGGAGCGAAAGCTTGAATGATGGCAGCAACGATGGTGATGAAGCAGCCAATACCCATACCAGCACGTCGACCAGCCCAATCGGCCTGTATATCTATATCAGCGAGCCATCCATATCATATTGTATTCGCAAGTCGACATACCAGGGGACCACCAATGAAGAAGCCACTGACGATGGCACCGATTGTATAGCATGTGTTGATCAGACCGACTGTGTAACTGTCTTCTTTCTGTCGAAGGAGGAGCCGTGGTTAGCTAATTACATGGCTGTAGTATGTGTGCGTGGTTGGCTTACAAGATCGAGGTTGAACCAATCCAACCAGTTCTGTGAGGCTTGGAGGGCCTAATGAAGGGATTCAAGTCAGTAAGGGGATGCTTGAGAGACAGACAATGGTAATATCGATAGAGGACATACATTGAAAACACTTGAGTCAAAGCCGTAGAGCGTCATACAAGACGCTGCTACCATGGCAATGAACCAGTTGTAGGCCCGCGTTTGGCTAACCATATTGGCGGTGTTTGCCCCTATTCCTGTATATATGTATTTCGCGAGAACAAGAAAGGCCAGACGGAACAAGAAGAAAAGAGGTTGAGGGTAGGGAAACGAGAGGACAAGGGAGAGGATGGTGGTGCTTCCCCAGTCTTTTATTTATCTCTGGAGGCGAGGAAGGAGCCAACGCCGCCTCCTTCCTTTACCCTTCACCCTTCACCCTTCCCACTTCCCCCAGACTCCAGACTCCAGACTCCAGACTCTAGACCTCAGAATGGTAACTCCCTTAGTTAGACCATCCTCATCCCCCATACCCCAGAATAAAGTCAGACTGGTCGTGCTTTCCCCACCAGACAGGCAGCTCTAGCCTAACCGAGCCAACAAGATAGGTAGGTTGTAAAGTATTAGATAGGCAAGGACATAGGGACTTTTTTACTCTGTAGCCCTTTCCTGTTTCTAAAGTCCCTGTCGGTTAACGAGCATCCACACTTTACGCCCGTACACTTGGTACTTGATGATAAGCCTTGTCATCGTGCGTTTATAAATCCTATCTTGACATCAACAATGATTTGCTTCATTCCTACCTAGCTCCCACTTGTCTTGTTACTATGCAAAATCGGCTCCATCATAGAGCTCAAACTTCCATCGTTTGTGAACCACCCTCCGCAACCACCTTGGATATCAAACTCGACAGTACCCCCAAAGGTACTGTAGTTCTGCCTCTCTAACCCCATCTAACTAGGTAGGTATTTCCCCCACGATTCATTCGGTCTCGTGTCAAACACCATATTAACATCATCCTTCATCTGCCATGAAGCCTACTGTGCCGTGCCGAGTTCCGTCTTCCCTGGCACCTCAACCCTGTCAACCTGTTCGCCAGCTCGGCGCCTCAGTCGGGTTTGGGTGTCATACTAGTTAGCTGGCTATACGCTGATTGGAACAGTTTATAATTCTCTGTCTCGCCTTCAGAACGGTCGAGGTTTAGCCTAATAGCCTCTTGTTGTTGGGGGACGAAAAGCCAAGCCCACTGACTATGCGGCTGCTGATCATCCCCGTAATATCGCATGGCCAGATCGCAAATGTGGTGTTGCCTTCAAACTATTGGTGGAATATCTCCTGGATTGAATTTCTCCGTCTGATACCTAGTCAGATATCAACCTCTGCCCGTGCTAGACCCGCCAGCCGCTTAGCCGCTCTAAAGCTCCTCCACGATTTGTCCCGTGCGGAGTAGACGGCTTAATTTATCGTTTGGGCCGTTTTCCCCGCACTCAACTTGGTGGAGATGATCTCAGAGAGAAGCAAAGTAAAGATAAGCGGCCATGGGGAAAGGGCATGCATGCCTACCTACCTGTGTATGATTGGTATTTGCTTTATTTCATTACAGAAACCGTTTACCTTAAATCAGCGATAATGGCAGACTCATTCTTCACTCTGACAAACGAGTCAAGCTTGCCTCACCTTCAACCCAACCCCAACTCACGCAAGGGCTCCTCATATGAACAACCATCTCATATATTACATCTATGTGTGTGGTCAAGGCTTAACATGACCTGACCCAAGCCTGAATCAAGTCACCAACTATCTCACATCTCATATATTCCAGACCTCAACAACATGCCTTCGCATCGTACTCTGAATTGTCTGGCTCCATCACATGCTCTCTATGGTGAATCAATTCACAACCTTCCCTGTCCACCTTGGATGATTACAATACACCACGCCACAATATATAGATGCCAAGGTCAATCTCTCAGGACTATCAGCGACACCAACAACAGTTGGTATCACAGCCAAGACAACTCCTGTACCCGTCACCCCATCTTCGCATCTCAGCCGGGGCGTGCAGGGGATCGCATGTGGCCCCCCTGCCACCTCCGCTTCCTAAGAGGACCGCTTCCGTCTATATTCGGTCCCACACCGAGCTGGAAAGACTTGTTGCAGATACTGTCGCTTTCTCTCCTCCTCTTCACCATTTCAACGCGTGATGGTGCAGCCCAAACCCTAGGTAGTTTGGGAAAGACACATACACAATCGGCATACCCTGCCACACCCAAACACCTGAAACCAGAATTGTGATTGTCTATCCAAAGCTCCATATATTTAGCACTGCAAATGAGTCTCGGATTCCTTGGCATCACCCTGTGGTTGAGTGAAAGTCCAACCCAGGCATATTCAGTGACTCAATCCGCCTCCCTTTGGCTGATATTAAGACAGCCGAGAAAGCCATCCTCTATCAGGTCCGCTGAATCATATCACAGCTTCTGACGCGTAGATATGACACTCGGTAAGGGGGTTCGGAAGGGACCTTCAAATAGTCTCATCAAGCATAGCAGTACCCCTTTCTCGATGCCGTTGCAGAAGATCGGTACATGACCCCATGTGTTGAACCATGGACAGACCCCAGTCTTGAGATAACCATAGGTCCGCGGCGCGCTTTGATAGCCAAACTACGAATCGATAGAACGCTCTTGGATCCTTATTGAACGGCTGCTTTCAGAATTTACCTTCCGACAACCATTATTGAGGAAAGCCACCCCGCATCACCTGAGCAGCATCAACTCCCACCCATGGCATCTCCTTGGCGTGTTGTGAGCTATGCATCTGAAAACCAGCTTGAGGTTGGGGTGGTGTACCTCTGCTCTGAAACTGCAAATGGTACTGCTCTCTAGCAGTATCACGCATTTGCTTTCGCCTCTGCAGTCGCTCCACCATTTCCTGTGATATCATACTGTAGCTTTCTCTCCAAGTCGAGGCATCGGCCCAGCGTTTTCCATAAACGTCCAAGGTCTGCGAGACCTTATCCAAACATCGCAGGCTTCGATCAAGGTTATCCACCACATTCATTCCTGGGGGTTGTAGGCGTCTTGGAAGAGGAGGGGCCGAGGCAGCGCCGGGGGCCGAGATCGGAATTGGAACTGGCACTCCCGACAAGAGCATGTCTTCTGCATCACTCAATACGGCAAGAAACTGGTTAACCATGAAATATACCCTCATCACATCGTGGTACGTATAGAAACCCGAATTCTGAGCACCATGAGCAATTTCATGGACCGTGTCGAGATATGCCAGTGAGTGCTCGAATATCAGAATGCGGTTGTAGTCAGTGATATCGGGTGCCCTAGCCGACGGGGCAATGCAATAGACATAACTGTACCTCAACTCTTGGTCAAATAAGCGTCGAACCTCGGAAGGGAGGTTGCTCGGCAGAGACTCTTGCCACTCCCGCATATCATGGCACATATTCCAGATGTAAGAGACTGGATCTTGTAAAAGGACGGATCCGGATTGATACAATTCCTGGTACCAATGAGACTGTGCCCTTCTGAGTTGAAATAGCAGCAAGGCAGGATCAGCTGATTGAGGTCCAGAAATGTGGCCCGATACTGAGCTTTTTCGCGTGTTGCTAGACGCTTGAGGGAACGCAACATTAACAGTGTCGTCGGTAAACGAGAACGTCCGGGCGTGAACCATGCTGATGGCACTGGCCAATATGTTAGTACACGACACGGCTGTCTAAAATACAGTGAGCAGAGGTGACTTGCCGATCAAGAGCATATACGCAGTAGAAGATCTTGCGTCGCATGTCGAGAGCGGATTTATCAGACACAGAAGATAGGGGAGGATCTTGATGAAAGCCCAGATCGACAATCGCGCGTGCCGTGAATCCAATTAGATGCCAACTGTCGAAGTGGGCAGGGTCTAGCATGGCATACTGCGTCAAAAGAAGCAGTGACTGAATCTGTGTTACGTATCCCGGAGCTAGGGCACCATCGGCATGATTCATAGCTCGAGAGGCATACTCAAGGCCAGCAATGTAGTACGCGTCTTGACTGCGCTTGCTTTGGGCTGTAGAGCCAATGGCGAGAACCATGTATACCAACCAGTAATCTGAATCCTTTATTATCCGGGTGTCTTCTTGATAGATATCATCGAGAGCAGTAAGAAGAGCAGTTTCAGAAAAGCAAGGGAATAGTGAGTAGACATTACTCATGTAGTGCTGGATAAGCGTATGAGCAATTTGTCTAGGGGGTAGACGGGCTTGAGGCGACTCTGGAATAACATCGTTGGTAGTGGCTGCCAAAACTAGTCTTGCAAAAGTCATGTTTGTCGACGTAGGCTCGAAATCTCGAGTCGTAGCGTTCACAGAACTGCCAAAATATGTTAATTGGCAGGATAGGTAGGATCTGGTCGCTAATACTCACAGAAACCCAAAGTCGGATACGAGGGAGTTCACGTCTGAGTTCTCCCGCTTTTGAGCTGCTTTGCGGTGTATAGCAGCGCGTATAAGCGCAAGTGAATCTCTCCGATCCATTTGCTGCACATTAAAAACTGTTGCGTCTGTATCATGGAGGGCTACGGATGCCTTACGCGACTTGGCATATTGAAGTCTCTTTTCGAGCTTTTCTATGCGTAATTCCAAAGCGGCGACGTAACTGTATATAGAAGTCAGCTAATCTTCATAGACGTATGTCTAACCTGAGGCCTTTACCTTCTTTCTTTGCCCCGGGCAAACTGGTCATTGGCCGCTGAGCATTCGTTCGCACGGCCAGCCTTTTCACAAGCTGTGCATGCTGGCAGCTTTCCATCACACTAGATAGCATTAGCTTGAGTTACCACTATACCACATACGAGATCGTCAGATTGCTCACTTTGACTTTGGCAGCGCGGCCTTAACGATGATACGAATTAGCATTGAGAAACCATCCCGGGAGAATGAGCTCAGCACTTACATCGAGAGCAAGCTGACACAGGACGCGACACTCGCAGCAGAGGGTTGTGAGAGAAACTTGGACGGGGCATTTTTTTTTTACTGAGCCGGAAAGTAAGACAACAAATTGTCTGTCTGATCACTAGACTTGATAAAGATCTGCAGGACTCAAGTCTTTCGTGCGGTGCAAAAATCCAGTCCACGGAAGAGCGATAATTGTATTGTATTGAGTATGACAAGGGATAAAGTTGATGGATGAAACCCGTATGACGGTTGGAATGTCGTCAAGTTTCTCCACTCGGAACGGTCAACTCCACGAGGATTAGGTTAGCTTCTCGAAGAGAACAGACCAAGACCAGTCGGTTTAGTCTTGAATCAAGAGCGTCTCCAGTTATGAAAGAGACTGCAATGGAGTGTCTACACCCTTAAGGAGCTCGTCCACGACCAGACGCGCAATCCAAAAAAAGGGGGCGTAAGAAATAGGCGGCGGTCCTGTGCGGGCAGTCAATCCACTGGGCCGTGGCGTTGTTGGTTGGTACCAGTTCTGAGTGGACGGTTGCGGGACAATCTCAAACAAAGGAATGAGTGGCCTCGATGCGTCAGGAATACCTTTTGCTCTGTAGATCGTCTCTGATTTGAAACGTATCGGTTGAAATGGCGACGTTAGAAGAATGGAACCTACCACAGCACGTAGAAAGGTTTGGATTGCAACGAAGACAAATCAGTCATATCCCTTTATGTACTGCACTTGTCGTGCGGGGTGGGGTATCAGAAGTGGACAGCCGAACTATAGCGTAGGTGGTTGTACGGCGGCGCAAATGGGAACTGCTTCGAAGAACGCGTGGGTACAGACAGGCTATCGAGCATGAAGAGTACTGGATATTTGAAAGGTGGTGTTGGTGTTGGATAAAGATTGATATAAGACAGGTGCAGATAAGAAAGGGGAGTCTGTATGACGGTCGGCACCTTATGCGATTGGTAGGATCTACTTGGGCAGGCACAATCGAAACTAGTAGGTATCAAGCATAGAAGGTACCTCTGGTCGCGACTGCCTTGGCTGGCGATGGCCGTAAACTTGTATGATACTTGCTTGGGTTGAAGACAAGATATGGAGGAAATCTAAGATGCACAAAGAGACCAGAAGAAGGGATTATTCCTGTCTCACGTAAGAAGCATTTCAATCGTTAACGACCTTTATATACCTAGTAGATAATGAGGCCTGAACTCGACAAGAGACAGACATATTTGGGGAGAAAAGTCCTACACTTAAGTTTTAACCAGTTGCGATGCTTTGCCGTCATTGAGGCACACTGCATCCTTACGGACGGTCCGGGTCGTTCTCCCCGATGCACGTCAACTTTATGCCTAAAATGCGGCCGAAAAGTCAATGTAAGATGAACCTTTCGAATCTAAGAAAGAATCTCATGGTTACCGTATTTGGTCCCCCCTCTGTATGAGTGCAAAGGCACAGGATAGGCTTTAGCATTGTGATCGTATAAGGTACATGCAGGAGAAGGATAGACCAGTCATGTAAAGATACTTGGACTACCTTGCTCAAGAGAAAAGGCCGTGCGTGTATATCTAACTTTGTATAGAGGGCGTGGACAGTAGGGGACAAGAATCACAGGACTGGACTGCTAAGTTGTGTTGTGTGTGTGTGTGTAGTCGCTTTTGTAGATGTTTGCGCTCATAGCCTGGAATATAGTACAGGATAGATTAGACTAGGTATGTATCTACCATAAGACTTATAATAGTGACCTTGATGAACCTCATGGCGGGGAATCCTAACTAACTAGTACCTAGGTAGGTAGGTACCTTAGTTGGGTACTCTTCTGTGTTTAATCCCCATCGGCTCGGTCGGTAGGTACTTGTGTATCAAGTTGCGTGGCCTGGGACATGCATGGCGTGATGTGGTTGAAGGTTGAAGGTGCACGATTCTATTACAGGGAAACCAGATGGATCCGACATGTGTTTCATTACGTCCTAGGTAGTTAGAGATGATGTTGCACACGTACCTATTTTGTGAAGTGCTCGATATATGTAATTAGAGTTTCACTAACCACATAATCATGATGCGTCTTCCGGAACCATCGTCAAAAGGTCGAGCTTGAATCAAACACCTTTAGTAGATCGACCGAGCTGTTTTGCACCTGTCATTTATTAAATCTGCGCTATGTAGAAGTTTAAACCAATCCACTCAAAACTCAACTTTCTCGTCGGGCTTCTTTTACCGCCTTATACAGAGGGCGGGGATGAATCAACCAGTACTTATTTAACAACGAGAATTGCAAGCTCTGCTTAACAGCTGCTTGAAAACAGATAAACTAGTTAAGACGAACTACCACACTGGACATCTTTTTAATCCCCATTCTACTATCTACTAACTCCATATATGTGCTAACATCCTCCCAATTTTACATACACCTTATTGTGTCGCATTTGACGACATCAGCCCCCCGCTACAGTATTTCAGAGGTACTCTCTTACCCTGGACCCTGACACGGCCAGAAGCCAACCAATCAACCGTCGGTCATTGCTGCCTTGCCCCTCCTTCCTCGCCGGCTGGACACTCGACCTGCCCTTTTGACGTACATGTCGTACACAATCGCTTTGTTTGTGTTTCCCAGTGCTTATAACAGCATACGTTTTCTTACCTACGATATATTGTTCCATCTGGCGTGTGGTTTTGTCGCCGTCCTCGCATCACTCTCTGTTCACAACATTGTGTCGATAAAATACCAATCCTGCTGCCGAAGCTCCAGATCTATCGTCATTATTTCGGCCCCTTCCGCGCGACCCCGGCCCGTCTCTGTGCCTTGCCTCCATTCCCCCGTGTCCGGTGACCGTGCCGCTTCGCGCACAGGCTCACAACATTGATAACGTCGACATCTTGGATGCTTGTACACGATCAAAGCCAAACTGTCCTCTCGCAGGCCTCAACTGCGAGAAACCGCCCCAATGGATCCAGCAGTCGTCTTCCGACAAGGCTTTGGCCATGTCGCCCCTCGTCATAATCCCGTCTTCATGAGCCACCCTCAACATCCCATGGCGCAATTCCAGCAGCAACAGCAGCCTTTCAGAAAGCCCGTGCAGAAAACCGACGAAACATCAGATGGTGACGGCTCGGGACATCGCATTGCCCACACCCTTACAGCCTGCTGCCGCTGCCGACAGGTACCATCCCCGTTTTGCGACTTGACCTCCAGAGTATCCATACTAACATAGTTGCTTTCGCCTACGTAGAGGAAAACTCGATGCGATCCTACTTTACCCCGCTGTTTACCGTGCGAGAGATCTGGTTCAGTTTGCGAGTATCTGGATGCAGCCAAGGGTCGCAAAATCAACCGTAACTATGTTATTAAGCTACAAGACAGAGTCAGGCAGCTCGAGACAGAGCTTAGCCAATATACCGACGATGAAAATGAATACCCCAAGAGCAATGAGGATATGGTACGACCCGGTGGAATGATTCGTCTCAATGGCGGCGACGAGACCCCCCGCTACCTGGGACCCAGCAGCGGCATCGCCATGACACGCCTGGTTATGGAGCAGGCGAAGCGATACACAGATTCCAAGCGCATTTCGGATATCATTCCCAGTGTTCGTGCCAGACAGGCTCGTATGCAATCCATCCAAATGACCGGGCCAGCGGCCAGGCGGAAAAGTTATCCTATGATTAGCCAACATCCAGCCGACAACCTCCCGACAAGAGCTGTGGCTGACAAGTTGTTGGAGATTTTCAACCAGAAATGTGAGTAGATAATGAATTAATGCCGAGTGTCGTCAATATAAATGCTAACGTACCATAGCCCAACTCTTCTGGCCTACTTTACATGAAAAGGATCTCTTGCAGGACCTCGACGCAGTCTATAATGGCGACACCGACCCTTATCGACTGTTCGTCATTAGAATGCTTGTAGCAATTAGCCTACAGAAACTAGATATGCAATATGCTGGTCTAGCCGACAGCTACTACCTGGCAGCAATGCAATTGTTCGAGGATGTCGTTCGTCCAAAGGACCTCAAAACGTTGCAGTGCCTTGTTCTCCTTGGACAGTATTCTCTTCTCACACCTACAAGAACCCCAATTTACTACGCAATCGGCCTCGCAGTAAGGATATGCCAGCAGGAAGGCCTGGCAAACGAAAAGACCATTTCTACTGGGTACAATCCAAGCGCCAAAACTATCGATATGAGGCGGCGGATCGTATGGACAGTAGCCGCCATGGAATACGGCCTGGCGCACAGCATGGGCAGACCCAACAGTTTTGCAACAGGGGATGATCGATTAGACGTCGAGTTTTTTGCGACTGTGGAGGACGAGAACATCACAGACCAGGGCATCCAATCTGGCCCACCCAGCGAACGCAAGCTTGTCGCTATTCATTTCTACAAGATGAGAATGTGCCAAGCCGAAATTCGAAGGACCCTGTACGAGAAGAAAAAGGCTGAACCAAAGAATGATTTACATCCCTGGTACGCAAGGGTCGAAAAGATGAACAAGGAATGGCTGGATACATCACCCACAAGCCCAGAATGGTGTAAGCCCTGGTAAGATCTGTCCATGATACTTTATTGTTCGCTTCTAACATTTGTTTGATAGGTTTACAGGCCGATACTATCAGATGAGAATCTTTATGTACCGGCCCTCTCCGCAGGTCCCCAAGCCATCACCTCGCGCCGCCATGATCTGCTACGAAAGCTCAGCGCACATGATTCATCTGAACGCCAAGCAGATGGATAGTGGCGTAGATATTACGTGGGTTTTCCTCTTGACCGTGAATATGGCCCTAAACACACTACTTTGGACTGTCTCTTACCCAGAGGTTCGCCAATCATATCCCCGTGAGGAGGTTGAGAAGCTCATTAGCACCTCTACGGATGTTCTGGATCGATGCGCCGAACGGTGGCCAGGAACCGCATCGGCTTCGCAGCTGTATTCAATCTTCAGCAAGGCCTGCCTACAGGTCTATGACGAGCGCCCTATGACGGGACACACGGCCGACTTCTTCACAAGTCCCCCATCTTTCGCAGACCCTAGTTCGCCACCTGAAGCCTTCCAAGGCAACTCGCAACAAGCCCCTTATATGAATCCGCCCCAATTCAACTATGTGTTTAACTCAACCCCCGAGTCTATGAATGCATATGGCTTCGACCCTAACTTTCCTCCGCCCCAGCCTAGCTTTAGATCCAACTCGATCTTCTTCAACCCCGCCAGCAACGAACCGACAGGTAGAAGATTCTCCTACTTCCCTCCAGACTCAATGCAGTATGGTGAATTGCCAATGGACGATCCAACACCACCTGCTACTGCAACCCCTGAGCAACATATGACATCGCCACCAGACCACATTTCCGAACAACTACCAACACCCCCTGATTCAGTTCCTACCGGTAACATGACAACACCAACGCCCAGTACGGCGTTATCGCCCCCGAATACTCTCACAGCGCACCCAACCCCTATCATGCAACATGCCTCTCCAGGAGGTGTGCCTTTGATGCCGGTGCAGTCAAGCATGTCCCCTCCCATCAAGATTGAGCCGCCTCAACGGGGACATACATTTACTGTGCCGCCAACGCCTCAGGCTGCTGCTCATCAACAAAGGCCTCTGCCTACACCAACCAGCATCGGCGATTGGTTCTCGCCCCCTCCTCCATTCATATCACCATATGCTTTTAGCAACATGAGCAATAGCTTCTTTAACGATTCAATGGCGAACCATGGGAACTATGGAGATCTTTCAGGTGCTGGTCTTGGGCTGCAGAATATCGAGGGTGACAATATCCAGGCTCCCCAGTTCGATTATGGTTTTGCCCGACAAGGCAGCCTCACCCAATCTCAGCAGCTTGAACTCATGAACGTGCTCGAGACTGAGGGTATGGGAGACATAGATGCCTTCCTTAATGGGGGCCCTGTGCCTAATAACAGATGGTACTGAGGGGCCTACGACGCTTAGGATAAGACGAACTCACATATTGGATCACTGTCTTGGGATTGATAAGCATAGTTGGCGTTTCTCAGGTATTTATAGCATTAGATCTTATGGCAGTGGTATGTACGTTCACCGATAGACCGTTTTTTTGTTCCAATTCCTGTTCTATCTGCTCATCTGACTTGCCTTGTAATAGGTTGGCCTATCGCCGAGCTCCTCGAGATGAAAATCATTATCTAATCAAACGTGAAGGCTTCTCTTGATCATATTAAAGTTCCTTAGCAATCTGAAGTGCGAAAACAGCCGTTATTTACGTGTCAATAGGCTCTGCAGTGTTTTCAAGACTTGGTTTCTGTATAGAGCCGTTTGGCCCTTCCTTCACCTTGGCACCAGCCTTCTTTGGCCGCTTCTTGCGTCTCGTGGTATTCGTTACAACAGGGGCGTGAAGAACCCACTGTGCAATAGCAGTGGCTCTTGCTGTGCAGACAGGGTATTCTTTGTCGTCTTCGTCAGCCCATCGCTTAGGCCCTGGATTATTATTAGTAGTAGTTGGGTCATTGTTAGATGAGGTGCCGTTGGCGGCGGCGGCTACGGCACGGTCTCGTTCGGCGCGCTTCTCTCGGGCTACGATGGCTGCACGGAAGGTATGTTCGTCGCAGACTCTCTCGTCGTCAAGAGCGTCCAGAATAACCTGGTCATGCTCGCGCATACGTTGTCGATGCTCTTCCTCGGCAGTGGGATTCGTAGGGCCGCCATTGATGAGCGACGCGGCGGCATCGGCATACTCCTTCTGAGACGGCCCGACGTGCGGCTTCACTTTAGAGGATAGAGAGTCGTAGAAGAAGGGGAGGGGCGCGGGCGTGCAGAGTGTCTCCCACGAGGCGCTGAGCTGGAGCCAGCTGTTGTCGGCGCGGCGGAGGACTTCAACCCAGTCGGACCGGGCTGGGGACCGGCTCGCTTGAAATATCGGATACCCGTCAGCGAGGCGGACTAGTCGTGCGGCCATGTACGTGTGGCGTAGGAGCTCTTTGGCTGAGGTCTGGATGAGACAGTGGCAGAGCAGAAGAGAGTGGAGGGCATCGGTTAGAAGGGGATGGTATGTGGACCATTCACATGTCTGAGGTAAACACGGTGGCTGATCTTGCTCGTCTGAGATTGTCACCTCCTGGGTGGGATAGGGGGGAAGATCCGAGGGGGGCATGGCGGCGAAGAGATCGGAAAGGGAGTAGGTGGTATGAGGCTCGAGGGAGAACGTCGACTCTGAGCGTCGAGGATTGCGAGCACCGTGGGCAGAAAGGTTAACACGGTCATTAAAGTCCTTTGCGATGGAGGTTGGTAGATGGGGCGCGTACTCAAACTGGGCCAAAAAGGCGAGCAAGTCTCGGAGAGCCCGCTTTGCATGCGTCTTAAC